>JAUCMX010000001.1:22131870-22225243 GCA_033459395.1 Hemibagrus guttatus
GGTTTATACCATAAGAGTATACATTACATGACTTTATAAAACTCAGAATCGCTAACCCTTTCAAACTACACAATATTATAAATTTTAGAATTGCTAACACTACATTTATTCTACAAGGCTTGCATTGCTTGTTATTGGTTGTTTGGTGTTGTAGGCATGTGCAAACTAAGTGATTGCTCACAAATGAGGCCCATATTCAAACACATATACAAACTTGCTACACTTTCGAAGTGATTTTGTCACCATTCTGTATAGAAACAAGAAAAATGAGAAATGAGACATGCAGCATGGTGAAAGGATTGGTTGAGGAAATGTGGGCAGAGAAAACTTGCCGTACAGCTTGTACTCAGCTTTATTCGTGGTGTATTTAGACTGTAGAGCTTTCCAGGGTCGATCGTTCATACTTCGATCTTAGAGCTCTCCATGGTGCTGAAAGTCAACCTGCAGTTGAAGAACAATGTCTGAGGGAAAAAGCAGTGCTGTCTGTAGTATGGAATTGAAAGCACTTTACAGTTAGTATATCAAACTAAACAGATAACCTCATTATACAATTCAGTTGCCCTTTAAAGGTAATGTCCTGATAATGATTATTGCTGGTGTTGCTAATTATATGAGGTAGCCCGGGAAGCAGGTTAACAGCTTGACTCATAGACATTTGGCTTAGAGCTCAGACTTTCATGTGCTCTAGAGCCATGTTCACACATGCCTGCTTTGTTCACAGAGCACAGCTCACCCCATGTGATAATTGTAACTATAACATTGTAGCTGAAACTGTGTTGTGCTAAAGCATAACATTTACCACTAGTTATTTCCAGTATTCATCTGGTTTGTGCCCAAAATCCAAGCTTCTGTTCTTAATTTTGACATTGGTTTTCCTGATTGGGCATGTAATCAAAAAGTTCCTTAATGTCACTTAGTATTTTTTTGTAAGCATTTGAAAGATGTTAAAAAGAATGCTACAGCAACACTTTTTGTTTGTTTGTTTGTTTGTTTTTAACCAGCTGCTTTCTGACCACGACATGGCCTCTTGCTGTGGGATTACATGTAAAACATTTTTTGTGTGAGTATAGACAATCTAGGCTAAGCCTGAATCTTGATACTGTAAAGCTCTTCTTTCAGCTCATGAGCTGTGTGTTTTATCCAGACACCAGGTGCTCTGAAATTCCCCTTGCCTCCAAGCTGCCAGTCTCTGTTTATGCTGAAATAGAGATGATGAAACCAAACATCATAGGCTTTAGAGCGTCTCTCCTGCCAGACTTTCAGTTATACACAAGCGGTTAGTGCACTTATAAAGAGCCCTTTTGATACAGTATTGTTATATACAAGCTCTTAAACATGATCTGTCTATCATGGTGCACTGGGATAGATACAGCAAGTACTATAAGTATTGGCACCCACTATACATATGGGTAAGAAGGTTACAGGAAAAATGAATTTGTGGTTAATCTGCTTGGTCAAAAATATACATACAGCTGTGCTAATTATTGGCAAAATATCCCTTGGCTATTTTATGGCAATTAATACAGTTTTTTGGGTTTCTGACATAGACTTGTAATTCTGGACTTTGGGAACGCCTTCATTCAAGACCCAACTTTCTGGCTGATGGTTTTAGGTTTTCCTTAGGAATCTGGAGATCATCCTTCTTCTTCATGTTTTATTTGCTTTCTATAAAGCACCAGTTCCACTGTCAGCAAAACAGGACCAGAGCACAATGCTACCACCACCATGCTTGACAGTAGGTATGGTGTTCAAAAACCTCACCTTTTTTCCTCCAAACATACTTCTGGCCATTTTCATCTGACCATAGAACTTTCTTCCACAAGGCCTGTTCTTTGTCCATGTGACCAGCAGCAAGCTTTAGTCAAGCATTAAGGTGCCACTTCTGGAGCAATGGCTTCTTTTTTGTATGGCAACTTCTCAGCCCATAGCGATGTAAAAGACGTTTGACTGTGGACGCTGACACCTGTGCTCCAGCAGCTTCCAATTCATCACAGACTTGCCTTTTGGTGGTTTTTGGTTTACTATTGGCCATCCTGAACAATTTTCTCTCAGCAGCAGGTGATGGCTTGAATGTCCTTCCTGAGCATTGCAGTGACAATACATGCTTTTAATACTTTTTTACACAGTTGATCTTGGGACCTGTAACTCATCAGAAATGGTTCCAAGTGAATTATATTGGCTTGTTCAAGACAGTGATCTGCTGTTTTAGATCCTTGCAGAGATTTCCAATTGTTGCATTTGTGGCTGAGTCTAATGAGTGTATTACACCAGTCCTATTTAAATAGACTCAGAGAAGTCACCAGCTGTAGTCAATAATAATCACTCACAGGATGGTAGGAGGCCATGCAACAAAGCAAATTTTATTGAAACAACTTTCTACATCAACAAAATTTGTAGCTTAGTTTGATATATATCTAAGCTATGGTGGGTTTTTGTTAAATGTGAGCCAAAATCATCACAATTAAAAGAACCAAAGACTTAAACTACTGCAGTCTGTTTGCAGTGAATTTATTTAATACACGAGTTTCACAATTTGAGTTGAATTACTGAAATAAATGAACTTTTCCACGACATTCTAATTTATTGAGATGCACCTGTATATATCAACAAAATTTGTAGCTCAGTTTTATATATATATATTTGACCCAGCAAATTTTGTCATTTTCTAGACAATAATAAATTTTACAAAAGAGCCAAAATGCATGACTTTCCTTGTCTTTTTTGTGACAAGGAGATAAAGATTGTGTTCAATCTTTTCATCACAGAGAACAACAGAGCTGTAGAAAAATTAGAGCGCTCAAGACATACAAGTAAACAAAATGGCCACCTCCATATATTATTATTATTATTATTGTTGTTGTTGTTGTTCTTTACCTTAGTGTTTAGAAACACAGCCATTTTTATAACCTTTCACTCACCATTAATAAGAGCACTGTCGCTGTAGTAACGACACCAAATGTGTATACTGTTTGGTTCAGTATTACACACTTTGGGAAATGGTCCAAGAATTTGCAACCCTGAGGATATAAATAGCAAGTCTGCTTGTCACTGTGTTATAGAAGTGTTCTGAGCATACAGACTTTTTTTTTTGCTCATTAACATGGCTCACATTTACCGAGAATTGGATAAAAGAACCTCTTTCCCTTTTTATACCACACTCCTGTCTCTGAGCTCCAGTTGATGATGATTGAACAGAGGAAGCAAGTATAAAATTATCAAAATGAGTGATGCAGACATTACATTTCCATACATCCATATGTGCAAACCCTCATACAAAGTAAACCCTCAGTTTAGCACGTTGAGAATCTCTTAATGTTAAATAACACACACTTCACAGCATGCCCTGCTCGGCCTCGTGGGCAAGATTAGCAAACATCTAGTTTTAGAGAATATGCTGAAACAGTTTCGCTTAGTATTAAACAAAAAGAGCAGACATCCAACAGGGCACACAAGCACACACACACACACACACACACACACACACACACACACACACACACACACACACACACACACACACACACACACGTGCACTGTGTATTGCTTGGGGTCAGAGGTGTTGTCACTGGCAGTTAGCATCAGTAGTGTGTGTAGCACACTGCTCCCTCTCTAGAGGGTTCTCTCCCTTCACTCCTAGTTGACCTTTTTTTAGCTGGTGCTTCTTCAGCACTGCTCCCTCAGTAAATCTTGTGTTGCCTTCACAGTGCCTTGTAAGATGTAATAACATCTTGTTTCCCACTTTGACTTGCAAAGTGTGGAAGAAAAACATGGACACCATTAGAAAAGTTTTTTTCTCTCAGACCACATAAAACTATAGCTAAATCTACTTAAACTGCATGTTTACAGTTACAAGCCTGTGTT
Organism: Hemibagrus guttatus; assembly: GCA_033459395.1. NCBI lineage: Eukaryota > Metazoa > Chordata > Actinopteri > Siluriformes > Bagridae > Hemibagrus > Hemibagrus guttatus. The sequence goes on from JAUCMX010000001.1 coordinate 22,135,732, forward strand.
GACGGGCCATTAGTACTGCACTAGTATATAGTATAGTATATAGTACAGTATACTGTTCTATATATAGTAAACTTTAAACATTCATGCAACAGCCTGGACTTAATTAGCAAAAAACAGCATGTAGTTTAGCAACTGTTACAAATTGCCGAGCTGACGGAGCACGCTGGATGTGCCGGTGTAAAGGAATCAGACCCAACACGGAGATAGACGCCAGACGGGTTTATTAAATGAAAAGACAGAGAAGCACGCAGACATTACATAAAGACGCAACACAAAGACGAGGACTGGCAAACTAATGCTGATAGACGGCCACTATAAATAAGGAACATAATCACAGACACATTAGGAACAGGTGAACACAGGCATGAACACATTAGGGAAAGGCGTGGCTAAAACAAACACATGACTAAATACACAAAACCCCTGCTGAAGGCCCCCTAGTGGTCCATCGGGGGCACTTGCCCCCATAACAGTACCCCCCCCTACGGCGCGGCTCCTGACGCGCCAACCCCTCCCCCTAGTCCGGAAAAACCTTCGGTCCAGGGAAACCCGGAGAGGAGCGAAGAACACGGAGAGGCAACAAGGGGGGGGAGCGAGGAGCAAGGCGAGGCAAGTGGGGGGAGCGAGGAGCAAGGCGAGGTAGGTGGCGGGAGCGAGGAACACGGTGAGGTGAGTGGGAGGAGCGAGGAGCAAGGCGAGGCAAGTGGGGGGAGCGATGGGCACGACGGTAAGGCCAGAGGGTCCCAAACGACGTCCACAGCCGAGCAGAAGCGTAGGAGCGACATCCACCGCCGAGCAGGAGGGCCGAGCAACGTCTACCGCCGAGCAGCAGAGCTGAGCGACGTCCACCGCCGAGCAGCAGCACCGAGCGACATCCCCTGACGCATAGTCGAGCTAAGCGACGACCTCAGCCCGGCTGGGCCGAAAACCCCCGAAGGGAGGGAGGGAGGGAGGTGTGGCCGGCGATCTCCTGTGCCGATGAGGAGTGAGGCGGAGTGAGTCCCGGCGAAGACGAAGACGAAGAAGGTCCGATTGGGGCCATCCTCCGCCGACGGAAGTGAGGCGGCGTCCTGTACAGAAGAAGAACAGAAGAGGGACGCCCCCCACAGGGAACAGAGGCGGAGCGATGTACCCATACTTGAAGAAAAAAAAATTCCAAACTGGAAACCTCACCGGAACAGGGAAACAGGTTCATAGGGATGAAAGAAAAAAAAATTTCACTCCGGAAAAAATAAACTCAAAAAACAGAAGCGAGGGCAGCTGGTACTCCACTCCGCTAACGGAAGTGAGGTAATACCCTCCACGGAGAACCGGAAGTGGAGCCGTATTCCTCCCAGGGAAAAAAGCGGAGCGAGTACCGGCAAAAAAGAAAAAAAAATGCAGGTTAAAAACATCTTTCCGCTGCGAAGGGGAACAGACGCGGAAAGATGTGCCGAAGAGAAAAAAAAATGCAAAAACGGGTGCGTTCTAGGGAGAGCAGGAAGAAAGGAAGCCTCGCATACCTCACGCCGCGTTGGGTCTGTACGGTTTAGGCCAGTCCTTCTGTCACATACTGCTGAGCTGACGGAGCACGCTGGTCGTGCTGGTGTAAAGGAATCAGACCCAACGCGGAGATAGACGGCAGACGGGTTTATTAAATGAAAAGACAGAGAAGCACACAGACATTACACAAAGACGCAACACAAAGACGAGGACTGGCAAACTAATGCTGACAGACGGCCACTATAAATAAGGAACATAATCACAGACACATTAGGAACAGGTGAACACAGGCATGAACACATTAGGGAAAGGCGTGGCTAAAACAAACACATGACTAAATACACAAAACCCCTGCTGAAGGCCCCTAGTGGTCCATCGGGGGCACTTGCCCCCGTAACAGCAACAAGCTAACCACCAATTAGCCTTCTCAACAAGCTAATCAGCTGATGTTTATATTTACTCCATTTTCTCACACGTCCTTATCCAGAGCTTCCAGAAGTCTCTATCATTGAATACATCGATACTGGTTCACTAGGTCATGGACGAAGAATACCATCAGTCTATTACTCTGTTGGGAGGAAATGCAGCAAGAAAAGCACACAAAATAATTAGGTAGTTTTCAAGTGCTAGTTTAACTACTCCAGGAAGAGGTAGGTCTTTAGACGTTGTTTGAAGACAACAAGTGACAAGTTCATCCTTCCACTTAGATGGCAGAACAGAGTAGAGCCTTGATTCTAACGTTAGTGATAAATCTAATAATGACGATAACTTTCTCAAAGCTGTGATTACTACTGAAAGTGTTAGAGATTTAACCAAGTACTCTCTCTGTATATTAACTGATCTAAAGCCAGTGCTGCTATAAACTAATTTAAAAGTCTAGAAGAAGTCATTTGTACTTCACACTGCACACAGTACGCTTGACATCACTTTGTAAACTTGGAAGGAGCTAAAAATTGTGAAGACGACCCTAAGGTGAAATTTCAAATTAAGGAGGTGTTTTTGCTGGTTTTATTGCAGAAAGGGATTATGTTCATTATTACGTTGCAACTTTGCCTCAAACGCAGGATAGCTCTTACACCCATGTTCTACATTTTCTACAATTTCTACGCTGTTTATCTGTTCACTTCTTTATTCCACATTAGAAATGCGCTGTAGAGTACAACAGATAGAGCTGAAGTCCTAAATGGCTTTAAGTCCTTTAAGTCATTTTCATATTCAAATTTTTTATTCATCACATACACAAGTGCACACAGTACGAGAAACACATTCACGTCATAATAATAGAATTAGAAATCTAATAAAAGGTGAGTAATAAAATGAAGAATGAAAATAGACGAGGAATAGAATTTCAATAAAATTAGAATAATGATTCGAATTTACTATACAGGTGAGAAAGGGATGGAATGTATATGGAAAATGATCAGAATGTATATATTGTATGAATGCAGATGTATTCAGTGGTGAGTCCAGATAAAAATCCAGGTTCTAAGCGTTGTGCCAGTTGAGGGTCCGTGTGGCCTACAGGACGAAGCTCCTCCTCATTCGTTCTGTGTTTGGAGCAGAAGCGCTTCCCTGACCACAACAGAGCGACAATCCCATTGTTAGCCCATCACTTGATCTTATCTTGAAGATACGTTAAGTTTCTAAGTCAGTCATCTAGACTATTAATATTATGAAACAATAGACAGAGAGTTGTGTTTGGAAGCTGAAACCCGAGCTCGTTCTTTGGCCTTATCCTTTTTCTTCACTAAAAGGTCACAGTAGTTTTCTGTAAACTCTGGCTTCTGATTGGCTAGTTGGGAATGGAAAAGTGTTGATAGTATGTTGGCGTGATATATCACGATATGCAACACAATATGATTACGCTGGAGCATATCGTGGTGTATTTAGCAAGTCTTGTGTTTTTTCTTAACTTTTTTTTGAACCAGAGGCCAAATAATGGAATTTGCACTTGTTTTGTGTTGCGTTTTGTGGTGTCTGTGTTTAGCATTGAATTTCTTGTCATGCCACACCCCACAGTGGTGGTTAATGACTCACATGAAATCAGACACTGGGCGCTTTAAGAATTTAGGAGCTATATATTCCTAGAAAAGTTTTTAAAAAACATTTTAATACAAATGTTAAGATCTTTAAAGTAAATGGTGATATTAAACCCATTTTTCCATAAGTATCTAAAGTTTGAAGGTGTTATCTGCAACCACTAATATTCTGTGTAAGGTTATCTGAACAGAGGTAAAAACATCTCACGCTGAAAGTCAAGAGCGTTCTGACTCATTTTATATCAGGCTTTCGGCGATAAAATAATTCATTTGTTTATACTGAATACAAATGTCTGATATGTTGATTTCCATGCTGCTGGAGGAATGAAACACCAGTGTACTGATAAATAAACTTTAAATCAGTTCAGGCTCTTTGGCACTTTTTTAACGTGTCATTGAAACTGAATTGAATACAGTGGATTGTTTTGATTATTTAGTTTATTTAATGTGGATTAATTATTGAAGGTTGTTTTCAATAAATTATGCAGAGGCAGAAAAGTTTTCTAGGTGACACAGTGGCACAGTGGATCCTATTGCTGGCTCACAGCTCCATAGTCTGCTGTTCGATCCTGAGCTCAGACGCTTTCTGGAGTTTTTTTTCACCTCCCAAAAACATGGCAGTAAATTGCCTTGTGTGTGTGTGTGTGTGTGTGTGTGTGTGTGTGTGTGTGTGTGTGTGTGTGTGTGTGCGCGCATTCCTGCCTCAGGCTCTGCAACCCTGACCAGGATAAAGTGGTTAGTGAAGATGAATGAATGATAAAGGTTGTTAATACATATCCTGCTAAAGGATTTGACAGTTATTGTGATATAAAAATGACATTTGGCAGCCGGAAGGTGGGGTTCATGTTAAAAATCCCACATGTCTTAGCAGTCTTTGTCTCCTGTTTCACCTCTGTGATTCTTTCTTTTGCTCATCACTCCATCCTTGTCATACAAATTAGGCTGACATTTCAAACTGACATTTATTTTGTGCCGCCGCCGTTTGATGACACCACGGCCGCGCCCAGTGTCGATGCGGGAGATAGAAGAAAGGGAAATTAGAGAAGGCCGCCGTAGTCATCGCAATTTGGCTTAGCCAAATGCGATAAACGGTATGAAATTATGCGTGGGTGTTCTGATCTGATGCAGAGTGCTAGCATGAACTGGTGTGTAGACAGTGCTGGAGAGGTCTAATTGTGTTTGTATGTTATTAGTGCCGTCGTAATTGCTTTAATTGTAGTCCTTGTGTCCTGTTTTGATGCACTTTTGCTGTGAGGTTTTTTAGAGAACGAGTGCATATGAAACTAGGTTACATAAGATAATAAGAGAAACACCTAACAATGTCTTAAGCTACATTGTGGGATGTCATGGGCTCTTTTTTTTTCTAGAAGCAATAACCTGCAGTCCTCAGAGAAATGAAAGCACACGAATCTACTTTGTGCTAAGTGCTTCAGGACTACCTATAGAGCTGTTTAAACGTGGTGATTGGTTTGTCTTTCACTTTCTCCAAATGCACACATATCCAACTAGGGAGAAGAGTGAAAGATGAACCAACTAACTGTATTACATTTTTTCCATTGCTTTAGGGCTCCACATTTTATGGTTGGTACACATGGTTGTCTGTAAAGGATTTCCAAACAGCAGTTCTGTCATTAATTCCAGCTTAGAAATGCTCACAGTGTTGAGCTTCTTCTACGTGTGTAAATACGATGTACAGACAGTGGGAAGATCAGGTAATACCGGGTTTGACTGGATGTACACATCTCTGAGAGCAACATGATTTCACTACATTCGAGTCCTCCTGGGAAATTCGTATTTACAGGTCGGGAAGTCATAATTACATCCGGTGTGTTCAAGTCACTTTGTTCGGCAAGAGATGGATGTGTACCTTCTGTTAATTAACTACAAAAACATAGCGGCAGGCTTATAAACTCTGCTGCTAGAAAATGGAGAACAAAAATGTGCATTCAGAAATTGTGTGTGTGTGTTTTCATTGTAAACTTGGCCACTGTAAACTTTATCGTCACATATCATGATTGTAAAGTACTTGTTTTATTAATCTTATTTTTACGCAGGTGATTAGTTTAAATGTACAGAGGGATAAAATATTGATAAACAAAATATCTATGCAGCATTTCTTTCATAAAGGAGCTTAAATGTTTATTTGATTTAATTGGCTTGTATTTCAATAACTTGCTTCATAAACACATACTAACTGAAATCCATTTTTATAAATTTAACTTCAATTCCAAACGTTGCATTCACTGATTCCACCATGTTTTATGACTGACACACCCCCAATTCAGAAACACTAAGTTTCTTCTTCAAAATTATGACTTGGTGGCGGCGTGCATGTGCGTTCAACTTGTAAATCTTTCCGACATGAATCCAACCCACCGTTTGCGGTTATTATGATGTCTTAGGTCACGTGACAGTGCCAACATGGTGGATGTGGTATGTCTGTCTAGCATGAACTTCCTGCAACAGGTAATCCCCACTCCACCTCTACCTCATCAACTCAGCAAGTGATTCTAAAGGTGTAAGAGCTGTGGGGGGTAACACAATGACACTATCTGCATCTGCAGACGTAATCAAACCTGAAGTTGTTGCCTAAAACATTTAAAAAAAAAATTAAATATAAAACCTAGCTAGACGTATCAGCACTGTGTACGTGCTCTGTGCATTCTGCCTCTGATGATTCCTCAACCTCAGCTACATCACTCGAGTTTAATCTCAACTCAAGATTTAGCTCCTGATCACACAGTTGTACAAATGTATTAATAAACTAGTAGCTTAATTTAAAAAAAGGCACAACCCTGACCAGGCAGTTACTAAGGATGCTGTAAATGCACCGTGCTGAAATTTCTTTTTTCCCTTAGTGGTTAAGGTGTTGTGCTACTGATCTGAAGGTTGGGTGTTTGAATCCCAGGTCCACTAAGGTGCCACTGCTGGAACCCTGAGCAAGGCCCTTAACCCTCAGTTGTTGCTCTGGATAAGGATGTATCCTGGAAATGTGAATGTAATTGCTTGTTCACACCTGAGTAAAACAGTTTTATTCTCAACCAGATGCCCTGCAATATTTTCTGGCAAGCAATCTGAAAAAAAACCCCATAGTATACCGCTCAGTATTTGTATTTGATTAATACACATTACCTGTTCTATCAGAATAATGCACTCATATTCAGTTACATCCCTGACGAGATGATGTTAGTCATTATGTTCACACATACAGCAACATGCAGCACAGAGCCACCGGAGATCATACATTTTCAACAAGAGCTGCCAACTTCTAGCGACATGAGAGACAGCAATCTTTGTCGTCTAGATGTGGGCGTGCCCAGTGACGCAAGAAAGTTGAGAAACGTTTAACTTGATGCAAATATGGAGAGAATTGTCGCAGCGACTAGTAACACTGCTTCTTCTTCATCTCGAATAATATGATGCATATATACGCTGCTGAATTTTATATACAAACTCTTTCCATCCAGAATGTTTTCTTTTAGCAGCAAGAAAACTGATTTGGAGTGCTAGTTACACCACCCACTGATAAACATTGTTACTACGGCAACCAGTAGTAGGAGCGCCTACTGAACACTTCATAGTAAAGCGACTGGCGATTTTTAAAGAGTACAATTCAATTTGTAGGGCTCCATAATTTAGATCGTGTAGATGATACCATTATTACATTATGTAGATTGCATTTATATTTACTGTACATGCATTATGGAGTGTGTGTTGATATATTGTTACTTTGTCGGGATGTGTGAATTCACACAAGGCCGATGTTCACCTTTTCCCTGGTCTCTCTCTGTCTGTCAACCCTCCTGTCTGCATCGGCAGAATATTGGTAGACATCTTATTGTGTTAAGTGCTTTTGGGTGTGTTTCTTTGTGTGTGTGTGTGTGTGTGTGTGTGTGTGTGTGTGTGTGTGTGTGTGTGTGTGTGTGTGTGTGTAGGAAGAGATATACTGTGCTGATGTGAGTACACTTGATGTCGTAATTCCTGTGCTGGCTCCGTTTAGTGCTGCTTAGGGTAGCACTTGTGTCAGCACTGGACTTTTTTTTATTGCAAGCAGTCAACTGAGAGAAAGAAAGAGAGAGAGAGAGAGAGAGAGAAGAGAGAGAGAGAGAGAGAGAGAGAGAGAGAGAGAGAGAGAGAGAGAGAGATTGGGGAACAGGGAAATCTAAAATTGGGGTTTTAGATGCTTGATTGGACAAGAGAGGGAGTAAATGTAGCAGAAACACACACGCAGTTGGTTTTTACCATGTTTGTGAGTTGCTTCATTTGGTGTGTATTACTGTAGCTAAATGATATTATGCTTTGGCTGTTTTAGTTTTTGTTTTTTTTGTTTTTTCATGACAATTTATGGGGACCTGCCAAATGTCCCCACAAGGTCAACATAGTCACATGTTCCTATTATTCTGCAGATATTTGGTCTTCACGAGGTGCTAAAAACCTACAAAACAGGATGCTATTATGTTGATAAAATTGTTTTTGGACTCATTTACACACACACACACACACACACACACACACACACACACACACACACACACACACATACACACACACACATATTCTATAAGGGTGTTCTAAGGCTGCATAGTGTAGATAAGCCTAATTTCACACTGCAGGTCCTGGTTGCAAATCTCAGACCATTAAGGACTTTTAGATAAAGCTGTTAAAAGGTTCCTGTCACACTGCAACACTACGGTGTTGTCTGTCGACGTCTGATACCTTCAATGTGTGAAAATACCCCATTGACAGTGAATGCATTTCTGTAGATATAGCCTGCAAATAGGAAAATGTGCCACTATCACTAAAATTGGCAACACAACTGCACGCAGGTAATAGTCTACATTAGCCAAAAATATTGCACATTGAAAAGCCAGGTCAGGTTTGAGGAGATTCCATGAGGCATTTAAGAATTTCAGGGGTAAAATAACATAATGTAAAATTAAGGTATCTTATCACACTGGTTTTCAACTGGGATCAACTCTATACAATATGACTTCGCCTTGAAATCTTGGGATGTTTACTAAAATACAGGTGCATCTCAATAAATTAGAATGTCGTGGAAAAGTTCATTTATTTCAGTAATTCAACTCAAATTGTGAAACTCGTGTATTAAATAAATTCAGTGCACACAGACTGAAGTAGTTTAAGTCTTTGGTTCTTTTAATTGTGATGATTTTGGCTCACATTTAACAAAAACCCACCAATTCAATCATCTCAACAAATTAGAATATGGTGACATGCCAATCAGATAATCAACTAAAAACACCTGCAAAGGTTTCCTGAGCCTTCAAAATGGTCTCTCAGTTTGGTTCACTAGGCTACACAATCATGGGGAAGACTGCTGATCTGACAGTTGTCCAGAAGACAATCATTGACTTCACAAGGAGGGTAAGCCACAAACATTCATTGCCAAAGAAGCTGGCTGTTCACAGAGTGCTGTATCCAAGCATGTTAACAGAAAGTTGAGTGGAAGGAAAAAGTGTGGAAGAAAAGATGCACAACCAACCGAGAGAACTGCAGCCTTATGAGGATTGTCAAGCAAAATCCATTCAAGAATTTGAGTGAACTTCACAAGGAGTGGACTGAAGCTGGGGTCAAGGCATCAAGAGAATTTGGCTACAGTTGTCGTATTCCTCTTGTTAAGCCACTCCTGAACCACAGACAACATCAGAGGCGTCTTACCTGGGCTAAGGAGAAGAAGAACTGGACTGTTGCCCAGTGGTCCAAAGTCCTCTTTTCAGATGAGAGCAAGTTTTGTATTTCATTTGGAAACCAAGGTCCTAGAGTCTGGAGGAAGGGTGGAGAAGCTCATAGCCCAAGTTGCTTGAAGTCCAGTGTTAAGTTTCCACAATCTGTGATGATTTGGGGTGCAATGTCATCTGCTGGTGTTGGTCCATTGTGTTTTTCACAAGTCACTGCACCCGTTTACCAAGAAATCTTGGAGCACTTCATGCTTCCTTCTGCTGACCAGCTTTTTGAAGATGCTGATTTCATTTTCCAGCAGGATTTGGCACCTGCCCACACTGCCAAAAGCACCAGAAGTTGGTTAAATGACCATGGTGTTGGTGTGCTTGACTGGCCAGCAAACTCACCAAACCTGAACCCCATAGAGAATCTATGGGGTATTGTCAAGAGGAAAATGAGAAACAAGAGACCAAAAAATGCAGATGAGCTGAAGACCACTGTCAAAGAAACCTGGGCTTCCATACCACCTCAGCAGTGCCACAAACGCCGAATTGAAGCAGTAATTAAAGCAAAAGGAGCCCCTACCAAGTATTGAGTACATGTACAGTAAATGAACATACTTTCCAGAAGGCCAACAATTCACTAAAAATGTTTTTTTATTGCTCTTATGAAGTATTCTAATTTGTTGAGATTGTGAATTGGTGGGTTTTTGTTAAATGTGAGCCAAAATCATCACAATTAAAAGAACCAAAGACTTAAACTACTTCAGTCTGTGTGCACTGAATTTATTTAATACACGAGTTTCACAACTTTTCCACGACATTCTAATTTATTGAGATGCACCTGTATAATATATTATATCGGCAAACTTGCCAATTAAACTCTTTTTAAACGTTTGAGACTCTTTGAAATGAAACTTTGAAATGACTCTTTGTGAAATTAAAGGTACCATTTAAAGACCAGTTTTCAAGTTTTGTGATACGATTATATCGACTCTACACAGCATCACACTGCTGTGACATCCAGTGACGTTTACACTAAATACATTCTAATACCAGTACTGCCAGAGGTTTTAAACCATTATACACCGATAACCATTTTAAACTCTTCCACAATGACGTTTTAATCTCTGTGATATTAACTGAAGCTCCGCCCCCTTTCCTCCATTTCACATGATCCTGACTTGTCCTTGCTTTTAGTCAAGGTAAATAGAGAATATGTTTTTCTTAGATAACAGTAGACATGTTTACTGTATTAGTTAGCCGGATTTATTAGGGAAGCTGAACCATTACGTCTGAAATGGGAAAAATAATCTCCTTTCGGTTTTCGGTAGGGAGAACAAAAAGAGTGGAGATTTCAAGCTAAAAAGACAACGTAGAATCAAATCACTTTATAACAAATGCTAATGATGATGCTGGTTAGAAATAATTAGAAAACCCAAGAAAGAACATTAAAATGAACTCTAATTTCAATCTTGTTTGAAGTGAAGTATGTCCTACGTGGTTTTGGTTAACTAGTGGGAAATAAAATGACTGACCTCTTCCGAGAAAGAGGGCTGATTCCATAGCGGTGGGTTTTGAATCCAGGCTACAAGCAGCATATAAAACAAGGCAGACGTACTCATTCCCAGCAGTAATATGAGCCGTCCAGTCTCTCCATGCTGTCATTCCTACAATAATCACTGGTGAGATCAGATCCCGCAATGTGCTGATCGGCTGCCAAGTCATCAGTTACACTGAACGCTGTCACAGCTAACTAAAGTTTGTGGGAAATGCAGTGCTACTGGCAAATGATGCCAATTTACCACATCCTGACTCCTAGACCAGTTTTTTTTTGTGTATGTGTGCGTGCGTGTGTGTGTTAGTGTGTGTTATTTGGTCAGTTTCCTTGTTGAATACAATGAAAACAGGAACAGGACATATTTCTGGGGAGAGAAATGTTAAACCTTTCTTTTTCTAATCCAAAGCAGTTTACAAGGGAAACAGAATCCAAACTCAGTTCATATGAAGATCATTTAGTAATGTTGGATATGTTTCATTCTGTTCTGTGTCCTTTAAATCATCTACTGATGTACACAGTTGGAATAATTATAATAATAATAATTTTAAAACAATTTTAATCCTCCTGTTATTCTCAAATTTACAAACATGTTTTGCCCTTGGGGTCAGTTTTTCTCTAGCAATTTAGATCTCCAGAATATAATTTTTATACAGTTTTTTTTGTCAGGTAATTTATGTTTCTTTGTTGACCTTTTTTTTCTTTTTTCTTTTTTTTTTTTTTACCTTAAAAGCTTTTTGAATAAAACATAACCCCAAATCAACTTCACCACCCTCTTCTCCTAAACACCCAGAATTTCTATGGCATGACTTTACAAATCACCATAAAATCTCAGTGATTGACCTCAGTTTGGACATTCAATAGTTTTATTTTATTACTAATCACAGATGTTTGTTATTTATAACATTTAGAAAGCAGTACAATTTCTGTTATTAGGGATAGTAGCATGCCTTTTCCTTGGGGTCTCTGAAAATAATGTTTTCCCCTTCCCCATGTCGTGTAAACACTCAGTAGTTCTTGCAGTACCACAGGTATGTTTATGTTAGCTTAGGGTTCTAAAGCAGAGGGATGATTATAAAATTGATTGTTATAGCTTATTATCCAAAACAACCGAAGCAGATGAGTGTATTTTTTATGTGTTTTAAACAGTTAAAACAGTCTGGGGTCAAATGAACACTGATGCCACAAAATGTGTACAGGACACTGAAAACATGGTATCATGATCATTTTATGTTTACCTGGTTGTCCCAATTAAATTAGGAAAAGTCTTATAAAGCATGTTATGTCGTGTTAAAACCAGACTGAATTTCCTGGTTTTGATTATTCAATACACAGTTATAGAAAGGAAATATTTTATAATGACACAATCCAGTGTAACCCATAAGAGGATGGGTTTCATTCTGAGTCAGGTTCCTCTCACGGCTCTTTCCTCATATCATCTCAGGGAGTTTTTTCTCACCACCGTCACCTCTGGCTTGCTCATCAGAGCATTTATACCCGAAATTTATAGATTTCTTTAAAGCTGCTTTGTGGAAGCGTCCTTTACACTAAACACTATACAAATAAAATTGAATTGAGTATTTTAATAACTTTCAAATTAAAATTAAATTAAAATTAAAATGTAAAATCCAGCCCAAAGTGCTTTACAGTGTGAATTAAAACAAAAAAACGAACAAACAAGAAACAAATAAAGAAACAAATGGTAGTCAAAAATAAAAAGTCAAATAATATAAAATAATTAGGTATAAAATACTATAAATAAGCATTATAAGTAAGCAAATAATAATACAGAAATAAAAACATAGCATTGAGAGATCTCAGGCGTCATTGGGCATCAAGGCAGGATACACCCTGGACGGAGTGCCAACCCATCGCAGGGCACACACACACTCTCATTCACTCACGCAATCACACACTACGGACAATTTAGAGATGCCAATCAACCTACCACGCATGTTTTTGGACTGGGGGAGGAAACCGGAGTAGCCGGAGGAAACCCCCGAGGCACGGGGAGAACATGCAAACTCCACACACACATGGCGGAGGCGGGAATCGAACGTGCTAACCACTAAGCCACCGTGCCCCCCTCAAAATAGAGCAAATGTCCAATAATTAAAATTATCAGTCAAACGGGAAACAGAAACAAAAATAAATAAATGAGATGTATTCAGAAATGTATGAAGGTGCTGAACCAGTTCAAATCAGTTGTTAACTTGTTATCTCTCTCTCTCTCTCTCTCTCTCTCTCTCTCTCTCTCTCTCTCTCTCTCTCACTCTCTCAGGATGATGCACTGGGCGAGCTGTATAGAGAAAGAACTGGACAAAGTTCTTCCACAGGTCACAGGAGTCCACCAGTTAAAAGCAGTAAGTCTTACAGCTTGGCTGTTACACTTAAAGTAATGGATTAGCAATATATTCGAATGCTGCATTCACTCATACAGCGACTTGCAGCGATACAGCAACCAGAGATCATTCATTTCCAACCAGAGGTAATGACTTCTGATTCGAAATGAGCAACGCCGACTGTTGACTAGATGCAGGCGTGTCCACAGGCATGACAAAACTGAGAAAAGTTGGACTTGATTGAAGACAGTAGAGAGCATGTGATCCATGACAAAGAGCACACACACTGCTTCTCCTTCATCTCATATGACAAGATGACTTATACACTGCTAAATTTTACACACCAATCCAAATCTCTCTCCAGAATGTTTCAAGAAAACTGATTTGTTGTCAAGTGGAATGCTAGTTGCACCACCCACTGTAGTTATTTCTACAGCAACCAGTAGTGACTGGAGACTTGTAGCGATAAAATCACTGTATGTGTGAACGTAGCTTAAGTACTATGCGAACAAGTAACCTTAATAAATTAAAAAAAGAAGAAAAAAAATGAAGAATAATTCTGGCTCATGGTTCTGGGACAGAAATTTCATTTTTGGTACAATACGATGCAGATGCAGTGTGAGTTGATTGGTATCCTCCGTGCTTCTGAATGACAGTGACAGTGAATATTAGTCATTGCCTGCCTCCTGAGACTGTCTCTTCTGTCTACACAACTTGATAACGTTTTTTTCCCTTGCACACGCTCACACTGTATCTCTTTTGAGTCCCTCAGTATGGGAGCCTGATACTCGGCATATGGTTTGGCACCACAGCTTGTGTGCGTGTGTGTGTGTTCACAGTCTTCAAAGGACTTTAGCATTTCCTTTTTGCAGCAGCAGTGTTAATTGCTAACAGTTTTGGATGGCGTAGAAATGGCAGCAGATTAAGATGACAGTTTTTCTCAGGGCCGTTATCACAGGGCTTGTTATGGGTCGCTCCATCAAATGAGTTTGGGATTAATCTTTTTTTTTTTAAGCAGTATAACAGTCCTTGATTAATTTAGTCCTACATAAACTAGCTTCTTGTTATAGCAGCATGTAACAGCCACCTGGACACTAATTAAAGCCACTAATTAGACCAACAACAAAATCAGAGTATATGTGATCTAGATTAGTATTAATTAAGCCTCAGAGAAGAAAAGGCTTTCATGCTACTTATTCGTCTTCAAAGCGCTCCGCTCGTTTCGAATCAACGGCGATTGAGTCGTAGATGGTGAAACACTGTTGCTATGACAACGCACAACACCTTCGTACTTAGAAGCAGTCGACCAGTTTGACCTAATCAGTGTATGTTAGCAAGCTAATTGGTAAAACAGTCCCTTCAGGAGTTTTTTGGTGATTTTTGGAGGCAAAACATATTTTTTTGTTTATTTTTGTTACAATTTTTTTGTCCTTCTTTTGCAGAAATTTTGAACAGGTGAAATTGCTAGCACAGGATTCTTCTTTTAAACTCCTACATGTGAAGATATGATATTCAAATAATTAATATGTAATTACTTTCTATGAGAGCTGTACTCTTTTTCGTCACATGTGAATAGAAGAAGGCTTTGGCTGAATGGGTGTTGTGATGACGTCACACTACACGTCTTGGCCCAAATCTGCAGAAAATCTGCTGTAATCTGCTGTAACATTGCAGAGGTGATTTTGCATTCATTGCTGCGATCACTAAATCCTGGAAGGACTGATAATAGGCAAAAAAAAAAATCTAAAAATTAAATGAAGTGTGCATTCAGGAAGTAAAACTGTTTATTTTTCAGAATTTCTTGGTGCGAAGGAAAATAGGAAATACGTTTGTTCCTAATAAGAAAGGCATAAGCCATATGCCACTGCAACAACACAAAAGCCCAGTTTGAACAAGATAATGGAAGGAAGTAGGAGGTAAAATCAGAGGCAGTGGCGTCATTAGGCTGCATTATTTTAGTGCGTAAGCCGTGAATGTTTTGCACAGTGTAATGACTGTGTAGTCCGTGCTCTGTGGCTGCATTGAACCTTCTCTCCACCTTATATAATCACACAGCACTGGACTATGAAGACAAACTGACACCTAGACCCAGAAGATTCAACATATATATTTGTATATATATATATATATATATATATATATATATATATATATATATAAGAGAAAGAGAGTATTTAATTATTCCTTAAGTGAAAACTTGATGTCACAACCCAAGAGCAACAGCAAGGACTTGGAATTAACACAAGAGCCGTACAAGACTTAAAGTGCACAATAGACCCACATACAGGAAAATGAAAATAAAACACCTTATTTTAGACCACAATATTTCATAAGTATGGTGTAGGGATGCTTTTCACAGCCAATACAGCACCAGTTTGTCTTAGAAATGACATATACAAGTCCTGCACAGCAGCCAGGAGGAGCCATTCCTCTTGCAGAACAGTGGCCATGTGATGCTGGTGGAAGAAATGATGCTGGTTTCCTGACTTGCTCCTCCAAAATACCGCAATGTGGCTAAATAATATTCATATCTCCTGACAGTGCAGACCATGGGAGATGTTCAGCTTCACTTTCAGGCTTACCAAACCACTCTGTCACCAGTCTTGCTGTGTATATTTGCTGCATTATCCTCCTGATACACGGCACCATCTTCAGCACACAATGTTTGAAATGAATCACAAATAAATAGACAATAAATACACACTGAAACTGAGGTCTCTGTACAGATCAACTGTACAATTAATAGGAACTGTCTTTGTGCATATAAGTATATTATTATTAACAATGTGGTTAGCATTCATTCATTCATTCATTGTCTACCGCTTATCCGATCTAGTCTCAGGCGTCATTGGGCATCAAGACAGGATACACCCTGGACGGAGTGCCAACCCATCGCAGGGCACACACACACACACACACACACTCTCATTCACTCACGCAAATCACACACTACGGACAATTTAGAGATGCCAATCAACCTATGATGCATGTCTTTGGACCAGGGGAGGAAACCGGAGTAGCCGGAGTAAACCCCCGAGGCATGGGGAGAACATGCAAACTCCACACACACATCGTGGAGGCGGGAATGTGGTTAGCAGAAATTCAGTAATGCTTCATTGAAAGAGATTGATATTAGAAATTAAAATATGTGTTCTGTTGATGTGCTGTTTATTTTTATGCCTGAGGGATGTACTAGACAGCAAACTTATGTCACTTGGTTTGTATTTTTCTTTCCAGCATATTTAGAAAGAAGTTATATTTGAAGCTCAATATGCAAAGTTGAGTTTGGTTTCATTCAACAGGAAGCTACAGAATACCAAAAATATCGGTTACTGAATATGATCTTGGTGAAACCGAAGAGACATCAGATTATACAGTGATGTTTGCTGTTATCGTGAGAATTTAAAACTATACTGTAATAGAAATCTTTGGCCACAACTAAAAATAAGTAGGATATTTTGTGTCACACAGTTGGCTGATGGCCTACAGATCCTAATCAGTTGTGTGCTGAATAAGGGATGTACTTCTGAATGTTTCTTGTTGCGCAAGAACAAGAAACCTTCTTTGGTGGTGCAGAAAATCTGATGAAATAATGAATGTGTGTGAATGAAGACAATTCAAGGATGAAATTATGTATAAAATAAATCAGCACAGATTCCATTGCTACAAGACTGACTTGCTGAAGATGGTTTGAATTGAACCCAGGTGTGTTTTCACTCACCGGTTCATGTAGGCAGGTAAGAAAACTGCAGTCGCAGACCAAAACAACCAGCTCACATCTGTCTGAGCAAGGACGTCTCGGTCAACTTCCAGTCCAAACTATAGCACTGTGTAACCCAAACATGTCATGCATTTTGGCTTTTGTTTGTCTACATGTGGGCTGCTACACAGAAAAAAAAGGAATATGTTGTCAGCCTATATTGCGTATAGGTTACATAAAAATATTACGTTTCTCAATAAAAACGCAATCTAGTTTCTCAGTACAAAATTGAATTGTGAGATTCAGCAGTGAGACTCGTCAGTGTCGTAGCTTCAGCATTGCTTGCTGTGTGCATTCGTGACTGTAGCCACAGCATCGGAATCATTTGCTCTTTCACAGTAATGTCAGAGATGTTTTTTGGGCCATTCACAAAGTGTTGCATTTTGCTTTTGTGGAAGAAAAAAGTGCAGAAGCTAAATAATCTTTGGATTTCCTGTCAAAATGCAAAGAAAACTAAAGGTGCTGGAATCTCATCTCACCCCAGTGACATAAATGTCAAACACCAGGTTCGAAAAACAATATAGCATGCGAATTCTTGTCGTTTCCAAAAGATACCAGACTTATTCCGAACAGACAGAACGCAGGACGGCCTGCTAGACTTCCCACAACTTTTTTTTTTTTCTGAAGAAAAAAACCACACACAAAGATGAAAGCCACCATCTGGATCATGCTTATTCAAAACTCACTTTGAAGACTTCATCCTGGGTAAAGTCCTACCATGCATTGCAAATCCATTTCTTGTCAGAAATGTCATAGAATTCTCAAAGGAGGATCTGCCCATGGGCCAGTGCTGCTTTTCTGCAAACTGAGTTAATTGAATGCCAAGAAAACCTTGCCTTTCTCTGCTGTGCTCTGCTCTGCTGTGCAGGAAGTTTACTGTGACCTTGTCACTTCCAGGACAAAGAGGGTTACTGCAGCAACTGTTCCTCTTCTGCACAAGATGACGCTTTACGTTCTCATCACGTTAATGTAAATTTGTGCATTACTATTTTCAGCTCTGAATATGATGAAGAACCCAAACCTATGCTTACTACACTAGTGTCTCTGCCAAGTCTTTTGTGTAAAGATTTGGTTACATAAAATGGCCTGCTCCACTTCTGTTAAACAGTATTTATACACATTTCCACCGTTTTTTGACACTGGCATTATGTTTTCAAGGTATGTCCATCTGTCTTTCTATCCGAGATTCTCATTAGTATCTTTCTAATCTTTCTAACTTTGATCACTGTAACCTGTAGATGTATTTATTAGATATTGAAAGTGATCCAAACAGGGTGAAGGTCACAGCAAGTTCAGATGTCTGAAATAGTTTTTCCTTCCATAGCTTCCTTCCAAAGATGTTCATTATCAGAAACATGAGACCATCCATCTGTTCATCCATCCATCCATCCATCGGTGTTTCTATGCATCTGTCTGAAATTGTAGTTAGTTCGATATCTCAAAAGTGAGTGGAGGTTCATTTTGACCAATGAGAGAACAGTTTACTTGTTTACATATTAGTTTGAATGTGACTTGCATAAACAGATTTTGGTAAGCTTTGAAATTTTGACACGTGAAAGCAAACCGAGCCAAAGACAAAATGCTGTAACAAAACACAAACAATATAAGTCCTTCATTTCTGAAAACAAGCACGCATCAACAGGTCTGAAGGTGGCTCTAGATTTTGAAATCGATCCAAACAGGGTCAAGGTCACAGCAAGGACAAATGTCTAAAATAGTTTTTCTTCAGTCACTTCCTTCATGCCTGCAGTATATTGTAAAGGTATACAAATAGGGAAAATATGGTACTCAAGCAAAAGTGTAAAAGCATCCCAGCAAAAAAATCAGTCACTGCAAGTTTCATATCTTTTACACGGTTATCTTTGAACATTTTTACGACAGGCATCAACAATTCTGGAGTTTGCTCTATTATTTGTTGCTTATTCGTGGACCTAAAAGTAATAAAAATGAACGATAATGTAAGAGACGCTTGTTTTTCTAATCTTCTCCACTCTATTCATCTCTGCAGCGCGTGTTCTTTGGTCTTCTGCCGCTCGGTTTGTGAGTGTACCTGGCGAGAAATGATACGGGAAGCGAATACGTCTCCCAGTTAATGGAGCAATTTTCCCGTTTAGTTGTGTTTGTGTCTTTTTGTGTTTGCATAGCTTTGAGGGGGAAAAAAAGAGAAAAAGAACAGGTAGACAGATGGGACAGGCGGAATACAGCTAGAACATTTGCACATGAAATAGTTGTTGGGAGAGTGTGTGCGTGTGTGTGTGTGTGTGTGTGTGTGTGTGTGTGTGTGTGTGGGGCGAGAGAGAGAGTAAGAGAGAGAGAGAGCATTTATCTCCAGCCCAAACAGGAGTCATCACAGGGTGTGCTAAATGGCCCAGCATGTACAGAAAAAGTCATTTTCTAACTGGATGCCTCTCCCCGTACGTGCATCTGATAGAAATCTTCCCAGGGCTACAGCAGGCCGCTAACAAGATGCTTTCCCTTTGCTTCCTCTCTTCCTTCATGGCCAGTTTATTCCAATATTTCCACCTTCCCTTAAAAAGTTAGAGTCTGAAAATAATTGAATGTGTGTTATTTTCCTCCCGAACTTACTTCCATGACACTAAATAGAAAAACTGACTGCATTGCATTTGGCATATCTGTGAACTTACTTCACGCTCCTTCTGCTATGAGAATGGCAGCTAGGCAGAGCGAAATCTCTATTAAATTATCCGAACAAGAAACGGCACATAAGCGTTTTAAAGCCTTATCTCTCAGGACCCTTCTGTAGATCCAGACTTATATATTCCTCCTTCTTGTAACTGCATACTTTAGCTATTAATTTCACTGTAGTTACTGAATAACATGCTTTAACTTAACATAATAACTGAACATCTTATGGGTTAATATATGCCTACAAACCGTTGGCTGAATGTATGATGCACGATTCAGGAGGTTGAAAGTCACCATCTGATGCTACAGGATATCCGGGCCACATATTTCAGGAAACAAAGCCGTCGTGACTCTTTACTTCTCTCATGGAAGAAGGAAGCCATCTAGGTTACAACTGTGACAATGACCACTTGAGAATGAGTTGAAGAGAATCAGCTAAACCCTGGATTTGCACGACTTTCTCAAATGAACCATTTATGGTCTGTATCTGTAAGGACATTTTCATGCCCTTTGAAAGGATGCTGAACAAAACAAACTGTGATTGGTTGCTTTACATGTCAATCGGACACCATCTTGGGTGGTGCTTGGAGTTCATACCTTCTGCCATCAGTCTGAGGGTCTGGCCATGTGAGACTAAGCTTTAAGAAGTATTTAGAGTAAATGAGTATGGCTTCTGAGATTAGGTACATAGTAATCAACTATCAGTTCCATTTTCCTCTTGTTAGCTCCATGTTTGTAAAATGTAAATTTTCCAGATGTAAAACATATGGAATACTGCACAGCTAACCATAACACCTGACAGCGCTGGGAATTGTGGGTGGAGAAGGGAAGGGATTGTGACTGGGGGAAGGGAGAGTGGTTGGGGTGGTGTGATACAGTGCCACGTGCAAGCAGAGTGCTGCTACTTTTCTGAAGGGAAAGCGTACACATAACTGAGACTAGCAGTGCTTAAATAAATGTCTACTAAAAAAAAAAACCTCACCACATCAACAACTATAAGAATTAATTTGAAAAACCCATCCTTTTGAAACAGTCTGGTTGCTATTAGTCTTAGATCATGTCACACTTCCACCATGCAAGTCCCTGTGTATGAGCAGCTCCTTTTAAAAGAATAATTAAAATCATTAACCTAGCATTCACGATACTACCTGTACTGTTTACACAAAAATAATTTGCTCCTTCTGACTAATCAGAGTCGATCTATCAGCTGCACTGTAGCATAAAAATGGATAACCGCCCGGGTTCAGAGCCACCAGAGACTCAGTAGGCGCTCGACGAGAAGGTTCCAGGAGGCGAAGTGACGGTACATTGGGTATTAAATGTGTGCTCCCTCACTGATTCACTTTGTGGTAAAGGTTTCAGTATTCTCAGTCTTGCCTCAGTAAAGGTCACAGTATTTGTGCAGGATTATTTGCTAAACTAGTGAACAAAAACACGAGAGTAAATCCACACAAGAGCAGAGGCTGGCGCTAGTTCAGGCGGAAATGGGCTTGATCTGAAAAACACCAGCTCCTGGGACTTTTTTTCAGTACCACTGTGCCGCTCTCTACATCACAATCTCGCCAATGATGACTTTATTTTTTCAACACTACACATACTGTCTATTGTTGTAGACATAACACCAGATATTTATCTGAACACCAAGTGTACTTTTTAGTGTGTGTGTGTGTGTGTGTGTGTGTGTGTGTGTGTGTGTGTGCGATTTGCTTGTAGCCAGATGTGAAATGTATAATGCCGGAATGAAATCACTGTGGCTAATGTCAGTACAGTGTGTTAGAGAGCATGGCCTAGTGTTCAGCTAAAAATGATGCAGAAGAGGGTTTGGGGGGTTTGGGGGAAAAAGTATTCCTCTCTCTCTCTTTGTCAGTACTGTTAGATAAACATTAGCCCAACTTCACTCCCACTCAAACACACACACACACACACACACACACACACACACACACACGCACACACTATAACAAACTGTATCTACATCAGCAGCAGTGATATAAATAGAACAGCGAACACTCGCAGGGCCTTTTTCCAGCTCCGTCTCTTCACGCCTCTCCTGCTGAAGGTTATGACAACTCATGTTAGGCCCCCTGCCTTCTTCTAAGAGGATGGTCCAATCAGCATGAATATTTCAATACACATACACACACACACACACACGCACACACACACACCCGGTTTACTCTCGCGTTTGCTAGTGTTCTGTGTATCCACACTTAACTTAGACCCTCTCTCAGTTTCCCTTTGTCCTTTTAACTATTTGTGTGTGTGTGTGTGTGTGTGTGTGTGTGTGTGTGTGTGTGTGTGTGTGTGTGTGTGTGTGAGTGAGTGTATATGCAAGCATGTGGGAAGAGAGGATGGAGATTAGACAGAGCAGATGCATATGCTTTATTCACTGAAGCCAGAAGAGCTGTTGTTAAAAGAGAGAGGAAGTCAGGAGTAGGAGTAGAGAGACAGAGCAATAGCAATAGGGGAAAGATAAGAAGGAGTCAGCGCTACAGGAACTACGATTGTTCAGCTTTTATGGCATTCAGAATTGAGCTGTCACCATATACATTTAGGCTTGAATAATAATCATTAGGTATGAAATAGCATAATGAGGTGATATTTGGATCAAACTGGCACTGAGCAATTAAATGAGTTAAATGTGACTTTTTCTTACACTTTTTTTTGCCTCAAGTATGCTAACAGAGCTAAGACATGGAAATCATGCTCCCGAAAGTGTGTATGATGTTAACCACTTAATCCTCACATCTACATTCTGCCTTGATCTATAACGGAAGCCGGTTTTGGATTGTTGGTCATAGCATTGATAGATATTTATAGTTATTATAGATATTTGTTTATAGTCCTCCATGTTCAGTCCATCTAGGATTTGCTGATTTTGCAATCACAGAAATGAAAGCAAAATCAAGCAGAATATTCGGGGAAGCTAAAAATGTTTCAGAATCAGCTTTATTCGCCAAGTGTGCGCAGACACACAAGGAATTTGTTGTGGTTTTTAAGGTGCTCTTGGTACATATATACATATATACATATCTGGCATGAGAACAGTAAACATTTAAATGAAGGCTTAATAATAAATAATAATGTATATCTGGAACAAAGGATTTATGTGCAGACTTGTGCATTATACACTCTATATACAGCTGTATAAATAAAGAGATATGTATTCGCATAGTACTTGAGAAAGAGGCAGTAATTAGAGATGGAGAATGAATTACAGAAATGAATTACAGAACACAGGTAATGATCCCTGTATTAGCTGTTTAAGCTGGAGATGGCATGGGGAAAAACTCTTTTTGTGTCTGGATGTTTTAGTGCACAGAGATCTGTAGCGTCTCCCTGAAGGGAGAAGTGCAAACAGGTTGTGACCGGGGTGAGAGGGGTCTGCGATGATGTTACCTGCCCGTTTCTTCACTCTAGAGTTGTACAAGTCCTGAATGTTGGGCAGGTGTACACCAATAATCCTTTCTGCTGTCCTAACAGTCCGTTGCAGTCTTCTTAAATCTGATTTGCTGGCCGACCCAAACCAAACAGCTATAGAAGAGCACAGAACCGACTCAATAACAGCTGAGTAAAACTGTGTCATCTGCGCCTGTGGCAGGTTGAACCTTTTCAGTAGTTGAATGATCTCAGTTATTCTGCAGATTTTCGAGGTGTGTAGCCTGACATCATCACAACACTCACTCAGCCAAAACCCTCTAAATAAGTAATTACACATGTGTCTATACATTACAGTAGTAGTTCCTCTGCCTGAATGTAGGTTATGCATTAAATTAAGCAAAAATTGCTGCAAAATCAAGCATTTTTGGATGCTTGCAGCAATCATGAAAAACTTTATGAAATCCTGGAGAGACTGAATGCTATAGCTGTGATCAACATTCATTCAACAGCCTCTCTCTTTCTTCCTCATCTTAATTCTTACTCTATCTTTTCCCTCTCTCTCTCTCTCTCTCTCTCTCTCTCTCTCTCTCTCTCTCTCACACACATTCTCTTTCCATTACTCTCTCTCTTTCTCTCTTTCTTAATATATCTCTCTCATTCTCTCTCTCTCTCTCCTCTCTCTCTCTCTCTCTCTCTCTCTCTCTCTCTCTCACACTCACTCACTATAACACACCTTGTCATTTTTCCAAGAAAGTTCTGTGCCGTTAAACTTCACAAAGCTGCCCTGTGGATAAGCTGTTACTATAGAAACAATAACGTGTCAAAACAAGTGCATTAATATTTAACATTACGTTACAATCTGAAATACTCCATACCATACCGTAACGATAAAAAATAGATGGCACCACTTGACCAATGGGATTTGAGCATTCAGCCTCGCTGTGCTATAAAGACATTTATAGGAACTTGAACTCTTAATACAGAATGAACAGCCTAAATGAAGACTTCTCACACATTAAAGAGATTTGCACTCATCGCTCATTAAAGCGTGACATTTAACTTTGCATTAACTTGTGCCACTCCATTTAGCAACAGTCATAATTCATGCAATCATAACTTTAACTCATAATTTCACAGCTTCCTTCTACAACCAATTATCAGTGTCTGACATCTTGCTATAGGGAATTTACTGAATTACTTTAAATTACAAAACTTGCCGGCTCCCCAGGTCAGCATTTTGGCTTGGATGTCCAGGACGTCTCTTCAAACCGAGGCATTTTTTAGATGACTTACTTGAGCGCTTCAGTTTTCACACTGAAGAATACCTTGACTTTTTTCTCTCAGTGATGTCAGCTTGTTCTGGGCTAGAGTAAGGATATGTTCACACATACAGCAACTCGCATCGACAAAGCGACCGGAGATCATTCATTTTCAATGAAAGCTGCCGATTTCCAGGGACACGACTTCCTCCTACACTATATGTAGGTGTGTCCAGAGATGTAACAAAGATGCGAAATGTTTAACTTTATGCCAATATGGAGCAACTTGGTGCAGTGACTAGCAGTGGGAGTGAAGACAGTAGAGAGCACATGAACCATGGCAAAGAGCACACACTGTTTCATCTCATATGGTATGATTCATGTGTTGTTGTTGTCCTTGCCCTGCTCTCTGTTCGGGGTCACCACAGCGGATCATCCGGATCAGGTTTTATGCCGGATGCCCTTCCTTTCGCAACCCTACCATTTTATCCGGGCTTGGGACCAGCACTGAGAGTTAATCCCTCAGTGGCTGGGTTGGTTCCCTGCCCGGGAATCGAACCCTTGGGATCCTGCTGCTAAACCACCAGAGACCATATGATGCATACATATACACTGCTGAATTTTATATACAAACTCTCTGCATCCAGAATGTTTCATTTTAGCGGGTTGATTTGGAATGCTAGTTGCGCCATTCAGTGATAAATGTTGTTACTATGGCAACTATAGTGCCATCATAGTACAGCGAGTGGCGACTTGCTGTGATAAAATCACTGTATGTGTGAACGTGGCTTAAGGATCCATTATTTTGTTACTATGCTGTATTAACTCATTGTCAGAAAGTGTCCCTATCGTTATGCCCAGAGAGTTTTGGACCAGCCATCGAGAACTTTCGAGGCTCGTTCAGAATGCGTCTGGCAAACAGCCAACAGCTCTTTTTTGAAAAGGGACTGATCGATTAGATTTCTGCTTAGGCTTCTCTCTATCGTATAGATCTACGCAAAAGGCAGTTTGGGAGGCTTATAGACGTCGAGATGTTATTTTTGATTACCTTTTTCCCTTGGAGAAAACATTTTTGGAGGATTAAATCACTGAGATCATATTTTTTCTCATCCAGATGGTAGATGGTAGACATTTCCTGAACCACTGACCTCTATCTGCATGATTTCTCTGCATTGCACTGCTGCCACATGATTGGCTGAGTAAATAACTGCATGAATGAGAAGGCGAAACTTCTATCTGGTTCGTTGTAATACTCAATTCAAGGTAGCACTTGATGTTGTTTTTGCTGTGTTGTGTTTATTATCCTGCTGAGTGGACGTTAATAATAAAGTATGAATTCTATTTGAAATTCAATTTGCAATTGTCTCACATAACTTTCAGCCAAGGGGGGCTTGGTGGCTTAGTGGTTAGCATTTAGCATTCCTGTCTCCGCCGTGTGTGTGGAGTTTGCATGTTCTCCCTGTGCCTTGGTGGTTTCCTCCGGGTACTCCGGTTTCCTCCCCCGGTCCAAAGGCATGCATTGTAGGTTGATTGGCATCTCTAAATTGTCCGTAGTGCGTGTGTGTGTGTGTGTGCCCTGCGATGGGTTGAAACTCCGTCCAGGGTGTATCCCCATGACGCCTGACAGGCTCCCTGTGATCCGAGAATAGATCAGATAAGCGGTAGACAATGAATGAATGAACTTTCAGCCATGACTCTTGGCATGTTTTATGTGTGTGTGCAGGTTTATCTGAAGCTCACATTGCCTTTTGTTTGTGTGTGTGTGTGTGTGTTTGTGAGAGAGAGCTTGTACAGTATATGTCAGTATCTTCATGTTTAGTGAAAATGTATTTAGTGAAAATATCTTCAATATAGTCCAAAGTATCTAGTGTTTCCGATTAAAGATAGCAACAAATCAAATCTAAGATTAATAAAACCAATTTCTAGACATTTGTACCAATCCACAGCTTGAAATTTACATTTACAATTCTGGCATTTGGCCAGAGTGATGTACAAAAGTGCTCTGAAGTCTCTATCAATGAACACCTGAATACTGGTTCACTAGGTCATAGACTACAGACACCATCAGCTTAAAACTCTGTTGTAAGGAATTATAGCACTTTTTAAAAAATATATAAAACAAACAGGGAAAATAAGAGCTAGTTTAAGTTTTTCAGGAGATCTTCATCTGTCGTTTAAATACAGTCAGTGACAGATGACCGTTCGGACATCTAAGGTAAGTTTATTGCACCATCTCTGGTGGAACCAGTTGAGCCGTACTAGTAGAGCTAAATATTCTTAGTAATCTTGCTCATTTTTAAGAATTCATTTTTAGAAAGAAACATTTCAAGCTTGGAATTAATACAAATGTCTAGAAATAGGTTTTAATAATCTTAAGTCGTATAATAGGAAGTACTAGATAAATCTGACTATATTTAAGATATTTTCATTTGCCACAAAGTCATTTTTTTGCAGTGTAATACTCTCACCTGACGTGTCCACTCTAGAACAGTAGCCCCCATGTTTCGTCGGGTTTAACACCAGATGGGAGTTTGAGTTGTGTAATAGGATGTAGGTCAGAAAATCAGAGTGCAGTAATAGGAGCTTCTCAGGAGAATCGTAGAAAGCTGCTCTCTGGAACTTCTGACCTAGTGACAGCTTTATGCTCAGCATGCTTAATGTATTATTCACACTGACCGCAGTATACTAGACAAACAACACTGTTTGTTTGTTTGAATAGTTTTTTTTGTTTTTTAATTATGTACAGAATATGGAATTACAAACTATATCAATATGCAGAACAAATCCTAATCAGAAAGCATGTTCCCAGTGCTACAGTCTTAACTGGGCAAATGTGATATGTATTATAAAATATTTAAAAAAAAAAATAAAATAACAGCATTAATAAGCTGGTATGTAGTCATAAAAAGACCATTAAGAATATAGCTATTGAGAAATAATTTATAATGTGGACAATATGTTTACATCCTGTTTTAATGCCATAAAAATTCATGTCACAATGTGTATGTAACACTGTAGCTCTGATGGCAAACTATCAAGATTCTTCCTGTCAATCTGTTTTGGATTTTCATCTACACTTAACTATCATGTAACTTTTTAAAGATAAATAGAGGATGAATAAATGAATTGCAGGGGCACGTTTTGCCTCGCTCCTCCGAGGTTATGGGTTTGATTCCTACCTTCACCCTGCATGAGCAGTTTGCATGTGCTCGCCATGTTTCAGGGGTTTGCTCCGGGTACTCCAGTTTCTTCCCCCAGTCCAAAGACATGCGTTGTAGGATGATTGGCATCTTTAAATAGTCTGCTGTGTGTAAATGTGTTAGCTCGTCTCATACATCTGTCTGAACAGGTGGATCGGAATTCATACGACTTTCACGCCAATCCATCTCAATATTCCTCAGAGTATCCTGCTAGTAAAAAGAAAAGATGGAGGATAAGAGTGAAGTGAGGCAATAGACCTCGTAACCATTTGTGGTGATGTTGATGTACAAGCAAAATTATAACTGAAATGAAATGTCTGGACATAACCACAGGAGAACATGGCTGCTTAGACAACCAGGTAGTATAATGTTTCAGATTAACCTTTTTCCTGTATGTGATGCTAGATACCTCCCATGCAGCTAATGATGCTAGATAAGTAGCACTGATAGTGACAGTCAGCTGAAAAGCTCATGAAGAGCTCACGATAATGAAAACAATGACAGTGAAGATACTCTTACATTCTTACAGCAACAGATAGGTATGAGTTCTCTAGAGATTTTCAGATGTTACTCTTTATTACCTCTATTAGCATGTTTGCGTGCAGGGAAGATAGCTAATAGTGCTAGCTAGCTAACACTACTGGGCTACTTTTCCAAATTAGTTTATAGTGCTGAAATATGTGTCAAGCAGTTAAAAAGGCTGAGTGGGCAACATGCTTAAAATGCTAACACCAGGAGAGATTGCAGACACAGGAGTTTGATTCCTACTCTGGCAAAAATGCCGCTGTAACAAGCGCACATGGGTAACATGATTAGATTGACAATGCCAGTGCCAAAGGAAATTCCAGAGTTGAAAAGCGAAATGTATAGACGCAAAGTATAATGTATAGACCAAAGACGCAAACCAAAGACGTAGCTGAATATACAGCAAGGTCAGTTCAGAAAGGTGGTCTGTTCAGACTAATGTCAGATATAGGCCACACTGAAAACATAGCGTGAACAGCCTAGCAAATAAATCGGATTTAGTCAGTAAATCGGATTTGGGCTACTTCTGCCTGCTGTGTGAACATAGCATTAGTAATGTATTGGGCCACCCTCCGAGTCATTTTTCGCAATGACATGGATTGCCATGGAGGAGTCCACTCAAATCAGGATAGAAATGTTTCTGCATAGGATAAAGATAATCAGTCAGAATAACTTGATTTTGCAGTGACCCCTCCTAAGGGGACAAGTGGACCTAAACCATGGCAGTAAAATGCCTCTCACAGCATAACAGAACCACCAGTTTTTCCTTTAATTTGTCCCCCACCTGTACATGTTTGGAAGTTTGATGTGCTTTCAGTGATTTAAAATTGCTTAATTTGTAATAAATATCTGGAATCTGCTCTGTTGTATATTTTACTTAATGGAATTAGATGCAACATTATATGCCCAAAGGTTTGTGGACACCTTCGCATCAGACCCAGATGTTTTTGTTATATGTCCCATTACTGATTGAATCCTTTTTTACCGTTATAATAACCTCCACTCTTCTGGGAAGGCTTTCTACTAGATTTTGGAGTGTAGCTGTGGAGATTTGTGTTCATTCAAACACAAGAGCATTAGTGAGATCAGGTACTGATGTGAGGTGAGGAGGTTTGGTGTTGAGTCAGTGTTCCAGTTCATTCTAAAGGAGTTGAAGTCAAAGCTCTGTGCAGGACACTCAAGTTCTTTCACTCCAAACTTAGAAAACCATGTCTTCATGGAGTTCACTTTGTGTAGAGGGGCATTGCATGCTGGAACATGTCTTTTAGTTTTAGTGAATGGAAATCTTAATGCTACAGCATACAAAGACATTTTAGACAGTTTTGTACTTCCAAACTTGTGGCAACAGTTGAACAGTTGAAGAGCCACATATGGGTGCAATGGTCAGCTGTCCACAAACATTTGGTCATACAGTTTATTTTAATTTAAACTGGCTATCATATGAAAGATACAGTCAATAGTGATTTCAGTGAAGAGCGAACATTTTGCTCTTTTTGTAAGAATACTGCAAATTCTGCAGGATCATTTCATGCCAAGTAGAACACCAAGTCCACCTGAAAGCTAGGTGTATACAGTACACTGAGTTAAAATTTTGGTCTGAGCTGTTCTGGGATATCTAAAGTGTAAATACTGGCTTTTATTTTTAAAAAGCTGTACTTACCCTGAAATTTCTGATATATAAAATGACCTAAATTTGTTTGAGAAATGTATTTAGCTTGATAGGAGTGTACTACTTTTTCTAAACAGATAGAATTAAAACAGCTCTTGTTAATGGACTCACTAACAGCCCTCCTACACTGACTCATGAGGACACACACACAGACAGACAGACGCTTAGTCTTGCAGTGCTGTTTCATCAGTGCCCTCCGATCAGTGTAATTTGTTTCCTGACTTAATAGCACTTAGTCCTGAAGACCATTTACAGGAAGTGCTGACTGTCACTGTACTTTCAGTAAAATTTGCTTTATCTGAGCGTAAACATCCACACCCATGTTAACATGGCCAAACAGAATGTAGGGAATTATTTGAACCTGTCTTGGACATTATTACCTGCTCTGTCAGGCCTGACTTTAGCAATCCAGGATTACCTGAATCCATATAGCTTCTCTAAACATAATCCACAATAACATAGTGCTCCTTTAATCGAACGAATCTCTCATGGTCTTCATGTGTGACAGTTGTGTAGAAGTGGATATAATTGGTGTGGCACATTGGAGCTACAGAAAGCCTTTATGATAGCCTTTATGATTGGCTGAAGCTCAAAAAATGGACCAGTATGTGACTGCATTGTGGGAGTGAAAGCATTGGATCTTCATGCACTCATGCTGACTAACTGCTGTCATAAGAGCTGGTAGCCCATAATGTGCGTGTGTTGAGGTTTGACTGTCAAAATACACACACTAGAGTGGGATTTAGATAGGAAGCAAGATACGATCTATCACAGTTTATTCTGATTATATATTTGCACAAACAAGAACCAGCAAAAATTCTGTAATCAATTCTGGCTAAATAAAGACATCATTAATTATAACAAACAAAATGCATTAGAAATTTGGCACTTACCTATAGAAAACTATGTAAATTTCTTCAAAAGTATAATATTGAAAAAAAATTAATGCTAACACTTGCAACATTAGTCATGTCAGTGTTCATCATCCATCCTCTATACTGCTTATCCTACACAGGATCACTCAGAGCCTGTAGACTATCCCAGGGGACAACCAATAGTCCAGCACAATCACTCACACTATGGACAATTTAGAGACACAGAGTCTTTGGACTAGGAAAGGAAGCCAGGGTAAGTTGCTTTCGGCTGCTCCCTGTTTGGGGTCGCCACAGCAGACCAACTGGTCCACACAACAACTTGGCACAGGCGTTTTACGCCAGATGCCCTTCCTGATGCAACTATCCCATTTTTCCGGGCATGGGACCAGTGCTGCATCCAGGGGCTGGGGTTTGAACCTGGGCCTTCCACATGATAAGCAAGAAACCTACCACTGAGCCACCAATGCCCTGAAAGAAAGCCAGAGTACCTGGAGAAAGCTTTTTGGAGAATTCTTAGCTAGTTTAAACACTTATACCATTACCCATAAGAAAGTGTTGGAAAATTCCATTTTCACACTGAGCTAAAAAGTCATGCCCTGCTTCAAGAAATCTTGACACAAAAAAACAACAACACTAGAATAGACACCAGTATCACGTTTCCAAGATGTGAACCTTATTACTGATAATGCAGTGTACCATGTGGAACTGTTTGAATTTTACATAACAAATCAAGCAACTATCTTTCAAAACTTATACAACCAGATAAGGTAATGTTTCAGATGAACCTTTTTCCTGTATGTGAGGCTAGATAACTCCCATGCAGCTAATGATGCTAGATAAGTAGCACTGATAGTGACAATCAGCTGAAAAGCTCATGAGAGCTCATGATAATGACAACGATGACAGTGAAGATACTCTTACATTCTTACAGCAACAGATAAGTATGAGTTCTCTAGAGATTTTCAGCTGTTACTCTTACTTCTTTTAGAGGCATTGGTGGCTCAGTGGTAGGTTGCTCGCCTATCATGCGGAAGGCCCGGGTTCGAGTCCCAGCCAATGCCTCAACTCCAGCCAATGCCTCAACTCAGCCACTGGATGCAGTGCCGGTCCCAAGCCCAGAAAAATGGGAGGGTTGCGGCAGGAAGGGCATCCGGCGTAAAAATCTGTGCCAAGTTGTTGTGCGGACCAATTGGTACGCTGTGGCGACCCTGAACAGGGAGCAGCCGAAAGCAACTTCTACTCTTACTTCTATTAGCAGGTTAGCATGCAGGGAAGTTAGCTAATAGTGCTAGCTAGATAAAACCGATAGCCAAAGCATTCTGGGCTACTTTTCTAAATTAGTTTATAGTGCTGAAATATGTGTCAAGCAGTTAAAAAGGCTGAGTGGGCAACATGCTTAAAATGCTAACATCAGGAGAGATTGCAGACACAGGAGTTTGATTCCTGCTCTGGCAAAAATGCCGCTGTAACAAGCACACGTGGGTAACA
Source organism: Hemibagrus guttatus (assembly GCA_033459395.1). NCBI lineage: Eukaryota > Metazoa > Chordata > Actinopteri > Siluriformes > Bagridae > Hemibagrus > Hemibagrus guttatus. The sequence continues at coordinate 22,167,637 of JAUCMX010000001.1, forward strand.
TGATTAGATGATAAGTCTTTCTGGATAAGTGAAAAGTAACTGCCAATTGCTTTAAATGGACGTCTGCTGAGGGTGGAGCAGTGCTGTTGATGCTTATCTTACCAGATATATATACAAGGCATGCTATATAGTGTTAACAAAGTCTGCTACTTTTATATATCTAAATTATAAAGTAATTACTAAAGTAACATCATGACTGATTTTGAGTTTCGCTTTGTTACACACAAATGCACTGTTTACAAAAACTTAGGTTGAAAGAAATATTTTGTTTAAACACTATAAATAGTATTTATATATAATTTAAGTGGGTGCCAATAGCTCTGGAGTCCTGGACCCCATCCATATGCTTTAAATTAGTCTCATTTTGTCTAATGAGGCATGTTTAACTTTGTGTTTATTCAGATGTTTTTTCCCTCAATACTCTAATAATTCCTCTTCAACTACCTGATCCTATGTCCTTCAGACATTCCTTGTGACCCCGAAATCGATCGCAGTCCATCATCATTAAGCTCGTATTAATTGAACAAATGCGTTTCAAGGAAACAAGGAGTGATGAGAGATGGGGCAGATTCTGGAGAGAGGATTTCTCATGTAACTTCATGCACACGTCTTTTTTTTTGTGCGTGTGTGTGTACAAAATTCTGTCCTAATGACTGTATTATGACTATTTAGTTCTATTCACTGCTGCACCTCTGTAAGAGTGTACACTGTGTATATCTGTTTTTCTTATAATGTGCTCGGGTATTTGAACTCATTTCACCAGAGGTGATTTCCGATTTCATGCCATGTCAAACTCCACATTGATGCTTAATGGCTCTTATGAAAGTAGACACACTTTCAGACAATGCTTTAAGATTTTTTTGTTTTATTCCACAATGTTTCCACAAATCTTCGAGGCAAATGTTGATATCAAACCCATTTTTGCTCTCTGAGACACCCCAAGCGCTTGTCCATAAGCAGCTAAAATTTGAAGTCGTCACCTTCATCCACTAAAACTTTGTCTAAGGTTATCCATAAGGTTAAAACGTCTCACACTGAAAGCCAGCAGTGTCCTGATTAATCTTCTCCTTTCCTTGGTTTCTAATTTAACAAAACATTCAACATTACAATGCAATGCAGTACAACCAATACTTATGGATCATTGTATAAACAGTATGGACCACTTACACCTGAATGCATTATAAGCAAACCCGTAAGAAAAGGGATGAAAAACGGAAAACGTCCAATTTTTCTGACGAACCGCTACACGTTGATTTGATGAAAAATCGTGAGCTTCATCTAGAATAGAGCTGTATCTATTCATGCCAGCTCCAACAGCTGAAAACAATTTCACACTTTTACAGTTTTATATATGTAGGATTGTAGAGTCATTTTCAATTATTTTAAAATCTTCTTTGAAGAGCAGACGTAAAGCACTGAAAGGAGGTCATGAGAGAAACTGCAAGTGCAAATTTGACAGAGAATGCTATTCATATCATTGCAAAATTAATATTACTGACTGTTATGTAAATAAATTGGTTGTTTTAATGATTTGGAATTGAATGGATATGTGTAGGGTTCACTGTCGACAGCATAAAGTTGAACCTCTCAGTCGATTTGCTTTAATGTATCTATCTGTGCCAGATATGGCTCTTTGATTACAGCGTAGCAACGGAGAAATGTGGCTAGCCAGTTACAATACAGCACAGCGAACAAGGCTATCACTTCTGGTCGCTCCTGATGTTTATTTTATCTACTGTATCTGTTTCATTGTCTAAGCAGCTACTTGCCAGCTGGTCAGAAAGTAGCATGCTAGCCAAAACAGAGCAAAGAATATGAACACCAAAGGAAGGCAGACACAGATACGTAAGCATATAAACACAAAGAAAACCTCCTCTGGGTGTTACTAGCTGGTTATCATGAGTTTTCCGCCGCAACAGTTTTTGGAACAATACAAATTCCACACCTAAGTTGACGATCACGTGTCTTTCACTAGCTTTCCACTCTAGCAATCCGAAGCTACCAGGTTTTCTTTTCATTTGCCACCCGGCTGTATACTGTATGAGTGTAAGTGTGTAGACTGTGCGTCGGACGTTTTTGGACCAACATTTCGAGCCATAGCTCATTTATTAAAAGCGTTCTAAAAAAATTGGTGGTGCTCCCAGACCTTTGGCAGAAAGTTTGCATCTAGCCTTGTGTGGAAGAGTAACGCTTTTGTCTGCATCGTGCTATTTTTATGCATCATGTTGAGAGTGTTCTTCTTCTGCGTAATCTCTTCCTGTGGATTTGAGGAACAGAGAGATTTTTACAGAAAAGCATAAGGGCCTTTGATGTATACTACAGTGTGTGCGTGTGCATGTATGCAATGTACAGCCCGATGTGCTATAAAATGATGTGTTTGTAGTGGAGTGGTGAACGTGTGTCTCTCTGTACACTCAAACCTCAGTCCTGTTTTATCGAGATTTAGCCGAATGATCCTCATGTTCCACTTCCATCATGACAAGCACCTTTTCCCTGTGCGCACATACAACATACAGTAATAGTAAGATGGCAGAATAACTGTAGTAGGCATGGATATAATGGAAACACATTGTTCCTTTGTGTTGAAAGCTGAAAGTCTTGCGCATGCTTGCGAAATGTTGCGCATGCTGCCGGTGTTATCCGCGGTCAAGTACTCTCTTGCTGCTGATGATGTTGATGCCTCTTTTAGTGTGGCGCGGCTTTTTTATTGTGTTTTTGGATCTAAAGCATCATTGGGGTTTAGAGATGCTAGATGTTCAAAAATCCAAAGAATGATTTGATCATTATAGATCCACTCGATGTTACTAGGGGGACTTATGCAGAAATAAAACACTGGAACAAATCTTCCAAAACCATTTATTTTCTTAGCTCAGCAAAACTGCAGAGGAAAGTCATATATTCGCTCTGTGTTACCCTGTAACACTGCTACATAAACGGCTTGACTGTTGAGGAGTGTGTGTATAAGCACCAAACTGGGCTGCAAGCTTCTATAAACACTAGTAATGTTTTATTTAAACAGAAGGTTGCTCTGTAAGCATTTCTAGAACATTAAAGTGTATCAATTAAGATAATTACTTATATGGTCAAAGGTATGATGTGACATACCTATATGTGGCTCTCTCACAAAATGTTGACAAAAATTTTCCCCATCACGGGAACTAAGAGACGCTAAACATGTTCCAGCATGACAATGCACCTGTGCATAAAGCAAGCTCCATAAACACATGGTTTGTCAAGGCTGGTGTAAAAGAACTCCTGCACAGAGCTCTGACCTCAACCCCACTAGACACCATTAGGATCAACTGGAACACTGACTCAACACCACACCTCCTCACCTCACATCAGAACCTGATCTCACTAATGCTCTCGAGGCTGAATGATCACAAATCCCCACAGCCACACTCCCAAATCCAGTGGAAAGCCTTCCAAGAAGAGTGGAGGCTATTATAACAGGAGGGATTTAATAAGGGGATTCAATCTGGAATAGGATGTTCAACAAGCACATGTAATGGTCAGGTCTCCACAGACTTTTTGCCTTATTGTGTGCATCATTATTATTCAGTAATATATCTAAAATTCCAGAAATATATCACATTTTGCCATCTCTTAGTCAATACTATTGAGTTAAAAGGAATCATATTCAAAAGGTCTACAATAATAGTCTAAAAGCTCTGCATATATCCATATTGAATGCTCAACTTTGTCAACATATTTAACGTTTTCTTTTATGTTTATATGTCAGTATATTCCTTATAATTTATAGTTTAAGTTTCTAAGTATCTCTTATACTTGTTAGTGTTCTATATCTATAAAATATCTATAAAAAAAAAATTAGACGAAAGGTTTCATTCAGCAAGGTTGATTTAGGCGTATAATTACTATTAACATAATTCATTTTTTTGTTCAAAAGCTAATAAGAAATTAATAGAAGGAAAAATATCAAAGTCTTAACGTGGAATCTAAAGTCAGAGCACATAACTGTGGAGTTCAAGATTTTTATAACAAACTAATCAGTGCTTTTCTTTGGACAGCAAGTAGTGCTCAGTTTGAAAACATTACTAAACACATAACAGCAACTATGCTCTAATGAAACGCTCATGTGTCTGACCCATATCTCTATATTACCGTGACAAGTACTGATTAACTAAGAGATAGATAGGTAGATGCATAAATAGATACTTTATTGAGCTCGTAAAGGAAACGCTTTCCACAGCAGCCACACAAAGAACAAATGCAGATCAGTCACAGATAAACTAGTCATCAAATAGGGAAAGCTATACCTTCTGCACTCCCTGATAATCTAAACATCTACTTCCACATTCACATCAGATTTATCATCTGTCTCTGCAGTTTATAGTCTGATAGCTTTATGAAATTCCACCTGATCCTCACACTTCTCCTCCTTCTCTCATTTCCTGCTTCCTCCACGCCACCATTCTTTTCTCTACTTTAGGGTCTCTTTTCATTACCCTGCATTTAATCTCTATTCTCCACGGCTGTCATGGTTCAGACTACATAAATCAAGCAATACATTAGCTAGAGGAGTGTGGTTTCGTTTGGATTGAAAGAGTTCAGGCGAGTATACGTTGGGTGGAATTGAATCGTAGCAAATCTTTTGCGAAGAGGATACTTCCTTCAGAGTCACCTTCTTAACATGCCATTTTTTTTTATCCTTCTTCCACTTAGTCTGTTGTTCCATTCCTAAACCCAAACCATTAACAATGTTTCTCCAACCTCTTCCTGTTGAGTCACCAACCTACACACACTGCCTACTATGTCTTTCACTCTTTTCACATTCAGTGTTTATTTCTCTCTGTCTCTTGTTACTCTCTCCCTCTCTATCACCCTCTCTCTCTCTCTCTCTCTCTCTCTCTCTCTCTCTCTCTCTCTCTCTCTCTCTCTCTCTCTCTCTCTCTCTTTGTGTCTCATCTCATGCTCTCTCTATCTCTCATTCAAAGCCAGCTCAGGTTTTGATCTGAGCCTCTGGCCCTTCTCCCAGGCTTCTGTTGTTTGATAGGATTTATGAACCTGGCATTGCAAATGCTACAACACACACACACACACACACACACACACACACACACACACACACTCACACTCACACACATGCTGTCCCACCTGTGAGGACCTTCCATTGACACAATTATTAAACTTTTCATAAGAGTGTAGTTTTCCTTGGATGGACCATATAAATGTCCCTACAAGAACACGCACACACACACACACACACACACACACACACACACATACAGAGTCTGTATCCTCAACATAAAGCATGTGAGTATCAACGTGAGTTCTCACAGGTGCTTCATGCACACGCACTTACACATAGAATAGTGAGAAGTGACTGCATTAAGGAGCCTCATGCATAATTACAATAGCTAAAATCTCCCAGTTGATTGTACATCTGTTTCCGACAAATGCAGAACACACACACAGATGCAAGCAAACAAACAGAGCGCAAACAATAGCACAAACACTCTGAATATGCTTGCCAGTGCACATACATAAATGAATAAGGAAGAGGAAAAGGATTTATATTCTGCCCCGGTTTTCAGTGGCTTTGCACCAGCACATTTTTATCACCTCCTCTTCCTGCGACAATTAGAGTGTGAGTGTCTAAGTCACAAGTATGCATATTTTTGCATGTGTCTGTGAATGATTTTGTGTGTGTTTTACAAAATTTATGAATGTATCTGAATTTCTGAATTAGACTAACATCAATGGGACTAAAGACTAGACAACTGGGATGCTTCAATCTTGCATAGTAGAACTGCATCAGGAAGAGTGTTTTTTAATTATTAATTAGCATGCAAGGATGACAGAAGATCTTTCCAGAATAGAAGGTAGGTGGAAAAACTGAGCCAGCTATCATATAGCAACTCAGCTTGCTGTAAGTGATTGTTGTGTTGTGTTGGAACTGATGAAAGTGCTCATAACTTGGATTTTCCTTGAATTCTCATAAACAAGCCTTCCCACAAGAGTTGAATCTGTTATAGCTGCAAACTCCATATTAAATCCAAGTGCATGTAAAGGCAGATGTCCAAGTTTTGGAATGGCTCAAAGTCTCCGCTCTAATTCATCCCAAAGGTGTTCTCTCGGGCTGAGGTCAAGACAGGTTCCTCCACACCAGACTGCGCAGGCCAGTCAAGTTCCTCTACACCAATCTCACTCATTCATGTCTTTATGGACCTTGCTTTGTGCACTGGTGTTGGATCAGGAAGGGGTCACCCCCAAACTGTTCCCACAAAGCTGGGAGCATGAAATTGTCCAAAATGTCTTGGTATGTTGAAGAATTAATAGTTCCTTTCACTGGAACTAAGGGGCTAAGCCCAACCCCTGAATTCAATGATTTAGGGGGGTGTCCCAAAACTTTTGGCAATTTAGGGTATTAGGTTTGCTACCAAATTAAAGCCTAGTAAGTAAAGTTTCTGTGCATGCTGATCATGGCAGTTGACTAGCTAATAAATAAATAAATAAATAAATAAATAAATAAATAAATAAATAAATGTTTGAGCCCTGATTTACAATTAGTAATTTTATTTATTTATTTAAATGTATAGATTTGTTCATTGAAATAAAATTACATAGTATAAATGATATGAGGAAAAATGAAGTTTACAGTGTTTACAGTGTCAGTGTTTGTAATTAGGCAACATGTTCTCTTCCCGTACATGATGTATTATTGTGTCCCAGTACATACTCCTGTGCTGCACTCTCAAATGTATGTGCTTTGTCTTTGCAAAAAGAGTACATACTTTTAATGCATGATATAAATAAGTGAATTAGGATGCAGCAAGATTGGCTAAAAGCACCTACCTATGTATTTTATACGTGATAGACAATACAAACAAATAATCAGAAAAATGACTACGAAACTATATCTTTATAACAGCCACACCTATCCAGCAGTCATTCCATGTTTATTAATAATCTAATATAGTTTCTATGAAATTAGCAACATTTCAGAAGTCAGAAAGAGCTTTATTGGCAAGTATGTTTGCGCATGCAAGGAATTTGTTTTAGTGTCACAGCTTCCAGTACACAGCGACAACAACAACAATACACAGACAATAAAATTTAGGATGAGAATTAAAAAAATACACGTATGTAAATATAAATGAACAGAAATTGAAAAAGAAATTGAAAAATCAAATAAAATTAATTAATTTTAAAAACTAAAAAAAATAAAATGTATAAATTAATGAATTAATTTCACATATATAAACATGTATATATGATTATAAATCTATATTCTTACATCATAACCCTTTGTTTGTATTATCTCACCTGAAATCATAACATGATGTAAATCTAAAGCAAGAAAATGCCCCTACCTCTATTAGTAGTAAACATGTAATTACTTTATTAGCATCATCCACATCTGTCTCATCACATGATCACTTTCATGCTAACATTGCTGCTGAAATATTCAATCATTCAGTGAGTAATTCAGTGGCTAAATTTTTTATTTTATACAAATCAGACAGAATCTCAGGTATACTATACAGCTTTTCTCTGTTTTGATGATAATTTGTGTGTCGTTGCAGTGTTTGGACAGTTTAATGGCTAGTATATGCAAGTCTCATTCACTGCAGGACAAAAAGTTCATGTGGTGGAGTCTGACTTTATGCAAATCTGCTTACCTGGGCAGAGTAGAGCCAAAACTCCAGGTGGTTGAGTGTTTTTCAGACCGGATGTGTTGATGTACAGCATATCTGGGCTAGGGGTTATGGTTAGTCTTTCAGTAGACATCAGATCAGATCCAGCCTGAACTTTTGGTTCTGCAGCAAGGTCTGTGTCAGTATATCTGATTACAAACTAAATTTAGGCACGTGGCTATATCACTATAGCACTTAGTGTGCCAACAACTTAATCAGAGCATGTGTGAAACTCACACTAACAGCTAGCGAGGTTTTAAATCTTCTACCATCATGCTTTTTTTAACTGGCTACTTATTTACTTAATCTGATCCCCATAGATAGATAAAAAGCTGAGTAACTAAAGCCATTTAAACATGGTTTTGCTAAAATATACTTGGTGGTAGATTGTTTGCAGTTTGCTAGTGACGTTAGGCATCCGTCGTATGCCGAAGAGCTAAAGAAACATACAGCTCAAAGTGAACATTTTCTGCGGTCTCTTCACTGGTATTTTGTGAGCTAATCAAAAATTTTCCTACTGCTTTGTTGTTGTTCGAGCCAATTACAATTAATCTTGCTTATATTACAGTATGTTACAGAGCATGCACGCTAAAAAGGTTCTACGCGCTCATAGCAGCCATCCTCGTGCCCTCCCTTAAGTGACACACGGTGAATAACGGTGTTTCAAATAAATATCTATTTTAAATTAGCTGCAGTTTAGTGAAGCCTTATTTTACCTTGTAAGATACCATTTAGCAAACTGTTAAAAAATGGAAAAAAAAACTGTCAGCTCACTGACAACACAGGTTAGCGAGAGCGAATTAATTCCATATTAATGTCACAAATTATGATGCTAAAGATTTAGCGCCTTAGCTAGCATAGCTATGTTACCAGCGATCAATCAGCTGAAACCTAAGAGCTAATTAATTCCATATTAATGTCACAGATTAAGATACTAAAGATTTAGAGCCTTAGCTAGCATAGCTATGTTACTAGAGACCAATCAGCTAAAACCTAAACATAGAGCATGGAGGAACGGAAAAAATCAACTTTTATACCAGTCTGGAGTTTGCAGGTATGATCTAGTGTATGTAGTGTATGATAGTTGTACATTAGTGTATCTTTAAAAAGAAAAACAGCTTAAACTACGATCTGTTTGGCAGTTAAAACCTGACGGTGCACCATCCCCAGACAATTCCAACAGCTTCATGAACATTTCCTCGCAGCTGTATATGTTAAGTGTGCATCTTGTGTGATGACCATCCCTCACAGCTCATTTCACACTCAACTCAGACTTCAAACGCAGCCCGCATTAACCCCATGTGGGAAAAAACTCGGCGTGAAAGCGTCTTCCCTTGCCCTCCATTCACAACCTCATTCATATTAAAATAATGTAACATGTGGCCAAACTTTCCCACTGATAAGACTTCAAACGTGTGTGTGAACGAGTGCATGTGTATGTGTGTATGCATCCATGTGTATCTTGAGCCCATGAGTGTTTTTGCATCCAGGTTTCCAAACTGAGCATACTACCAAATATAGACGTATCCTGATGAAGCTCTAATTTTAATATCGGTGTAGATGAAACTGATTGGATTACAGCACTCAGTGTACCCCATGTATCCCAGTGTGTGTAGCAGTGAATCTACATATATAAATAGAGAGTGTGTGTAAGACACTGCTGACATAGTGTCAGCCTCAGAGGCTCTGCACACAGGCCCCATATCCGTTGCCCACTTTTCTGGCCACAAGCTTCAGGATCTCTAAAGGCTCAAAGTTATTGATGCTCCACACATTTATACTAGAAAACATAATAGAAAAAAAAATTCAGAAAATCCTGTCTGGGATACATAATTCATATTTTATTGGTTACATACACAGTGACATGCAGTGAAATGTTGTTGTTTTTTTTTTTTTTGACTGTCTGTGACAAAAATAGATTTTACGTAAGCCAGAATTTACTTCTTTGCAGGTAGGAAATGAAAAAGAAAATTAAAAAATATAATATAAGTAACACAACAGGATCAGTGGCTGTATTTTGAAGCTCCTCATTTTTCTCTCTGTGTTTGGCTTCAGGGAGTGGAAATGCTTCTCTGACCGCAATAGAAAGAATAATCTGTTGTTCGCATGGCTGAGGTCCTTCATCTTCCTGGACTTGGTCCAGCATTGCTTGCTTTATATAGACTGCGGGTCAGGGAGCTCAGTGCGGATGGTGCGTTCAGCTGATCGCACAACCCTCTGGAGAGCTCGCCTATCCTGCTTGGTGCTACTGTTCCCAAGCCAGGCTGTGATGCTTCTTATCAGGATGCTCTTAATGGTGAAAAACTTTCTTAGCGCCTGAGAGGGTAGTTTAAAGTGTCTTAAGTGTCTATGCTGGTAAGGTCACCGACAGACTTGAAGTAGTTAGCAGTAAATAAATGACATAATAAATGACAATTTTGTGAGCTGACTGGCTGAAGCTGAAGATCTGTGGTTGGCCTTCTGTCATGCCAATTTATCTTTTTTTTAAGTAGTCTGGTTTTTGGCCACTTTTATTGATGAAGCTATACACTACCGCTCAAAAGTTTGGGATCACTTGCATATTTCAGCTCGATTTCAGCTAAGGAGGAAGACTCCATCAGCCAATCCATCTTGTGGGAGATGCTCCAGGAAGCATGTGGTGAAATCTCATCAGATTATCTTGAAAAATTGACCCAGGCTGTAAGTGCTACCTGAATAGAAAACATTCCATCATGGAAACATCATTTCCATCAAAACAATTATTTCTAACTCAGCTAGCTTGCTGACATGTCAGCATGTCCTGTTCTTTTGCTATATTTTCTATTCAGACTAATTTCGTGTGTGTTTCCTTGGAAAACAATCACATTTTTGAGTGATCCCAAACTTTTGAGCGGTAGTGTATATATCGGGATGATTTGTTCAGTACATGATCACATATTCCAGCACATTTTATTTAGTAGTGCACTAACAGGAAAGTGTACCAAAAGACCCAGACAACCAAAACATTAATAAAAAATTTGTTTTTGCTTTTTAAGTGAAATTACATTACAGTAATGTCAATAAAAATCAACACTGGGTCCTTTAGAAAAGACATTATTTCTAATAACTAAAGTAGACAGTCTCTTGACTAAGGCTATTCAATACTAAGCCTCAAGTACTAACTAAAATTAAATGAGTATACAAACACCTTTGCCCAGGCCTGTTCAACATTTGCTCTACACACATGAAACTTAAACAACACTCACCACAACTGGCACCTTAACAAACGATTCAAATCGGTGAAATTATACATAGCAGTGTTGATCGATACAATATTGAACCTCAAAAAACAACTTCAGTTCAAAACACAATTATAGTGTGTAACAAAGATGGGAACTAACAGTGAATACCAAGTAGGTCTGTTTCCTTGCAGTGGCATACAGTCAGAGGAAAAGCTATTGTGAGCACCCAGTCTGCACCAAACAGTGCACAGGGCCTTTTAATCAACAGCCATATTTTCTGTAAATTAAAAAAGGGGATTTGATGTTTTGTATACAGTAGATAAGTAACATTTATACATATAAAATATATTCCTTTTCCAGAATATGCAGTTATTTATACCTACTTTGTGGCAATGGTTTGGTCAGGTGTCCACATACATTTAGCCAGAAAGTTTATATTTAGAACTTGGTGAAAGAGCTATTTAACATGTGTGTTAACTTGGATCATTTGACTCACCACTGGATTGCTTTTGTAATGTAGATCTGGCAACCCTGGACATTCATAGGGTTGTGGGGAGCCTGGATACTATCCCAGGGGAATCAAGGTGCAAGGCAGGGTACCTTTACACCCAGGATAAGGTGCCAACCCATCGCATGGAACAATTGCACACACGCACGCACGCACGCACACACACACACACACACACACACACACACACACACACACACACACACACACACACACACATTCACACACCAGGGACCAATGAGACAACAATGCATGTCTTTGTTAGTATGAAATATGGGGAGAACATGCAAACTCCATGAACACTGTGCGGAGGTGGGAATCAGTACTCAGTACTCGGAAACAGTACTCCCCTCTTCCCAGACACCCCTGATTGGCTAGTGTCACACTAAATGACATGGGAGAAAGTAATGCTATCCCTCCCAATCTCAGAGCACAGCCAGTTTTGCTCTCTTGACCCTGTCCATAGATGTCTGTGGCATTGTAAACATTCAAACTCATGATTGCTCATGGGTAGGTAGACTCAAAGTCATTCGTGCAGTCTAACATCCTGTAAGAGAAAGCTTTTGGCTGTTTTCACTCCTTGGTCTCTTCAAGCTCTGCTTAACAGATAGCTTTGGTGGCAAAAAAGCAGGCCATAAATAGAGGGAATGCTTTCAGGTAATATCTTTCGGATTATACCTGATGTTGCAGGCAGATCATAACTGTTTGTGCACACACTGAGCACTCACTTTCGACCCAAATGGGCTTTCTAGGCTCGAATATGTATTGTTGCACCTTGCAGTCACATTTTCCTGAAACTGTTTAGGGGCAACAGTGAATTTTCTCTGGAAAGTGCATTTAATGTGAATGCCAGTAGTAACTTTCAACTCTTTCTGATGTTATTACATCTAACTCTGAGTCAGCATTCCCTTATTGAAAAGCAGATGAATGGGATTTGTTGAACACTGGATGCTGCTTTCGTCCATCGTGTTTTGTGCACTGTCCTTGAAAATCACATGAACTTTTGGTCACTGCTGTATTTGACCCTTTAAATCGTGTCCCATTTTTTTTCACTCGTTTTGCCAGGGCGAATCAAATGCATTTGGTAAAATTGGGTTCATCACAGCTGCAGGGTCCCTGGTTCAATGCTGAGTTCAGATTACTGTCTGTACGAAGTTTCACACATCCGGCCATGTGTGGGATTTGTGCGAGTTCTCTGGCTTCCTCCCACTTCGCAAAAACCTGCAAGTAGGTGGATTGGCCTATATTTTCATTCAGTGGTCTCTTGGTTCAAATAGTTCGAAGCACACTTAGCTCACACCCCCACACACACATTGAGCAGGAGTGAAGATGATGAGCAGGAGTGATCATGATGATGATGAAGAATCACATTATTCTCAGGGCTTGGGCAGAACACAGCATCTTTTAATAGCGTCCATGCGCCGATGTTGTAGATGTAGGCTTATAGCTTGTTAGACTGATGAAGCTGGTTAGGCTGATGTATTATAGTGTGTGTGTGTGTGTGTGTGTGTGTGTGTGTGTGTGTGTGTGTGTGTGTGTGTGAGAGAGAGAGAGAAAGAGAGAGAGAGAGAGAGAGAGAGAGAGAGAGAGAGAGAGAGACTGAGGCAAGGCTTTGTATTATTGCATCAAGCATCATGAGGTTTCTTCATCTACAGCCATTTCTTTGACATCCTTGTTTATTTGAGAGACAGACACAGGCTTTTTTTTTAATAAACAGATCACTTAATAGCACAGTGTTGCTTCATTTCCGCATTGCTAATGGCAACAGATCACATGTCTGGCTCCATGCTTTCAGTTTAGCAGCTTTATTGTAATGAAAACTGCTAATCCAATCTGTGTGTGTGTGTGTGTGTGTGTGTGTGTGTGTGTGTGTGTGTGTGTGTGCGACCTCCTCGGTTAGCTTGTGAGACGTTAGCTCTCTAATTAGCAGCTTTTAGTCATGGTTCCTCCCAATGACCTCATTTAGCGCAGTGCTGTGAAATGCTAATGTTGGATGCCAGAATCGTCGCTTAGTCAGTCTCTAATCTGTGAGTCAAGGTTAAGCTAGCGACATGGGCTAAGTGACTGTTGTGTGTTGAAGCAGTTTGGTAGCTTGGTAAGATCATGGCATTGTGCCTTAGCTGGAACTGCTGTAGGTGTAGCTTACATGACATAAACATGCATGTAGTGTGTAGCATGTGGTACTGCGTTGGCATAAAATAGCGAAAATTTATTTATGTCCAGAGAAAGGTGTAGGAATGCTATTTACAGCTGATTGCTATTAAAAAAATATTCAGTTATCATTCATAATTATTTTAGACACTTCATTATGTAATGGTAATTATGAATAACTTGCCCACAGACATGCATGCTTAATCCTTCTTTTCACTTAAGTGGAATTAATCCTGGTTAGTACTTAAATAAATCTATGCAAATAAGTAAACAGCAGCAGGCGCTTCAGTAAGTCTAGCTGCTTCCATTTGGTTTATAGGAATAGTGCTAGGCCAGATCCATTCTGTACACTGAAATGTGCTGCAATTCTACTTTACTAGTCACATTTCTTTCTGGCTTCAGGCTCGATCTCATGTCGGAAACTGAGAGAGTTGTTATAGAAGTGTTTATGCTACCTTCATGTGCTATCGGATTGATGCCATAACATTACACATTACTCAGTTCGCTAGCTAGTAAGTGCTAACAATTATCTGCATTTTGAACTAAGTATTGAAAGTGGACTCACCTTCATTGTGTTATAAGTTTCTTAGAATCTCAGAAACTCGAGTTTCAAAATAATGTCTGAGTCGTAATTATGACTCGAGGTTTTCATTCATGTGCAACTTCCTGGTAGGAAACTTGTTTTTACAATAATTCTGATAGCATGTGAAGGTAGCATTACATCTCATTACAACATTCTCCTTCTCTCGCTTTACACTGAACATGTTTTTCTTTCTTGTTTCTCTCTATAATGATAGTGATACATGAGTATGATTCATTATTATGCGCATATGCTGTAGGCATGAGATGATGAATATAGAGGTGTGCAGTGTAATATTATTCACATTAATGCAGGGTTTAAAAAAAACATTTTGCAAAGACATATTGCAAAATTGTGACTCAGTGCGAGTGTGAGCGCTTTGCTGCATCTGGTCCATATTTATTGATTTATTTTTTAAATAAAAAATGCCAGTCATTACAATGCCAGTTGAGTTTGGATTTAGTCACACACTTGTAAGAACTGATATCTTTTGTATTAAGATCAGTATGAGTCTATACTGAGATTTCTCTCCACTATGTGAATGAGAGGTCAGAATTCCAGTATATAATGGCAAACGGATGGTCAAAGCTGATGCGATATTCAGGTGTTTCAAATCTCTCCTCAATTTGGTCACTGTTTCTCATTTCTCATTTGCTAATTCCCATCAACTAGCCAGCTCTCCCCATCACATGATCAGGGAACATGCGCCAGCTCCAAGACATGTGAAACTGACCAAGTACATCTTTCCACACTTCACTGATGCCTGTGATTGGCTAAGCTTAAAGTAATGGACAAGTGAAAGAGAGTAATGCCGTCCCACACATGCAGAGAACATGGCTAATTTTGCTCCCTCAGCTCCCTAGCTATATGGATGAAACCTATATGGATGCTTCTATTGGGCTGGGTGAACATGGACTCCGGTATGTAAATCTCTTAACATAGGAGAGACAGAAAGACTTTGACAGAGCTTTGGGCTCGTTTAATTTTTCCAACTAGCACTTAACTCAACTCAACGGAAAAACTGAAATAAAACACTGTCTCAATATTTCGGGGCTTTCCAAGCTCGTGCTCTGGCATGTGTGTTACGCATGACCTCCGTCAACCCCTCTCTCTCTCTATCTCTGTCTCGGTTTTATTTTTGACTCTTGGAATGGGGCACACATGAATAAACTCACTGTATAAATGCCAATCACCACACGTTATCTGCTGGTTAAACCCCTCCTCCTCTTCATCCACAGCTGATGCTCGCCCACGCCCGGCTGCTGCCACTGTGTGCCATCACCCTTACAGTAAAACCTAAACAGTAGAAAAGGTTTGCCGCTGTTCAGTTTTAGGTACAAACACAACAAACTGGATAAATACAGCACAGTTTTCTTCCAGTTCACCAGTCCAGTGTTCATTAACAGACGAATACATTTCCTGCTGAAAAGACATGCCGAGTTGGTAAATGGTAGTGGTTGGAAAAAATTCCAGAATTACTCATGAAATATCATTGACAAGACAATCACATAACTGTAAGGCAATTAAAACTCTCCCAGCATTTATTAATTAATATATACAAATAAAAAGGAATGGAAGTAAAATTTCTGTATAAGACTTTTTTTAATACTAAAGTATATACACTTAAACAAACAGAACAAATGTTATAATGTATGATTTTACATTACATTACACATGTTTAAATGTATGCTTAAGCAGAATGAGAGAGTTTATATTATCCTGGTTTAGAGTGAACATGTCTGCTGGAGCCGGTTGCAGGTTGTTGGATGGTCTCACATCTCGTGGAAAGTACATGATAACATGAAAGCTGTAGTGTGAAAACACTTGGCTTAGTTGCTTGTTAAGCACTTTGTAAAGCAGTGTATATGTGTATGTGTGTGTGTGTGTGTGTGTGTGTGTGTGTGTGTGTGTGTGTGTGTTGTATGGTAGTCCGAGTCAAGCTTTCCAGGGCTTTTCTGCCTAAGAGGTTTTCTACTGCCTGGCCTTCTGGATTTCTGAGACTCTTTTCTCTTTTGCGTTTCCATTTCTCCACTTCCACCTCTCTCTCTCTCTCTCCTTTTCTCTCCCTGCCTTTACTCAGGCTTTAGTGAAATCCCTGCTTTTTGTCTTGGAGGCAGTTTGAATGCTCTGAGGCCTGCTCTCTCTGTCAAATCCTTTGTCCCAACAGCAATTACAATGATGATGGAAATAAAAGACACAAAGGAAGGAACGTGACTTTCAGCAGGCAGCTTTTCAATGTCTCTATTGTTCTCTTCCGGCGAACGCAAAAATGAAAGAGGAACAGACAGGAGAGGGAGGGATGACAGATCTGTCTTGTAAAATGTCAGCATGTGGGATCTGTCATGTATACTGCAGACACGTTAACTCTCCCTCACTTTCCTGTCTGCCTGTCACTCTCTCTTTCTCCCATTCTCTCTCTCTCTCTTTCTCCTGCTCTCTCTCTCTCCATTAATGCATGTATTAATGTAACTAAATAATGGCTTGGCTACCTCTTAAAGAAAAGTCTTTGGCTCTGTTAGTCTTTGAAATAAAGAGCTGCAGAGATTTACTGCAGTGTAACCTTATATCAAAGGTTGGCCAAAGATGGAGACCGAGACACACAACCATGCTGTTATAATCATTTTACTGAATGATTTTGTGTGTGTGTGTGTGTGTGTGTGTGTTGGGTGGTTATGAGAACCAAATATTCTCCAAAGATCTCCACAAGTCTAGAAATATCTTACTGTTATTCATTTAATTTTTCTCTTTAATTTATTCCAAATTCCCACCCATCGTGCAGCCCTCCCTATCATGTCAACTGTGGTGAAGGTTATCACATGCTTCCTCTGTCCTCACACACACTGCATCTTTTCAAACTACTTTTTTACTTTTCATCAGAGGAGGATCGCACACTCCGAAGAAAGCAAATCTGCGCCTTTCTGCATGCATTACACATCACAACGCAGACACCCATGACTTGCTGGTGCGTTTGTGATTGATAGAAGAGAGAAGGAGAGAGAGTATGCCACGCCTCCCTCACCTAAGAGCTCCCCTGGACTCAGATGGTTGTGGCATCATCGGGATTCAAACTTGCTAGCTTCAAGAGGGCGAACACCTTTCTGTTGCACCACTCATGAGCCGAATATCTGACAGATGTGTTCTTAAGAGGATGTTTGGCTTCCCAGTGTGGAAAAATGCTTTAAAATGTAGTTTTTCTTTAAAAAATTAACTAGAGACTAAAGGTTACTGAGGTTAAGGTAGGCATAGCATTAATTATCCGCATAATAATTATGTTAATAAAAGGTCCTAACAGGGAAGACAAGTAACATTGGAAGACAAGTGTGTGTGTGTGCATGCAGTGCTGATAGAGAGATAGGTTTGTGCTTTATCTTTGTAAGAGAAAATCCACTGTGGTCCTTCGATGCCTAAGGCAAAAAGGTAGCAGCTATTTAGGAAATAGAAAATATTTAAAGATGAGCAGTTCCGTCCTGCACCCAGGGTGCTGTCTGTTTTTGTGGAGTGTCACATGATTTCCCGTCATGTCCCTTGTAGGATTGTTACAGGTTTTCTGATTTCATCTGACCTCCCTAGAACATCTCGGTAGCAGGATTCGCTATATATCCTATAAGCGTGAGTGTGTGCATGTAGTGCCCTGTGATGGTCTGGAGCTCCATTCAAGGTGTCTAAATATCAGTGTTCCTTCAATAAACTTCGGATCTACCACCGTCCTGACTGGAATGAATGAAAAGTAATAAATGAAAAATATTTAGCTGCAAATCATTTACATTATATCTGTGTTGGACATGTATGAAGATCTTTGATTGTAGATTTTTGGTCACACACCATATCGAACTGGTAAGAAGCCCCCTGGATGCTAGTTTGCTATTTTGAAGCGCAAACATTAGACGACAGATGCTCTTCTGGTTAATGACACCATGTTGCCTTGTAGCTTCTGTTAGGTCTGGCTTTGTGTTTGGAAGCTTTAATGGATTTGTAATTGGATGTCTTTTAACGATAAGTGGACTGAAATTGCAGACCCAGGTTTTGATCGGAATAAGTAAGATCAGCTAGGTGAGCTCTGGGTCTCTCTAGAGATGTAAAAATCCCCAGAATCCATTCCCTGTCCAGTGAACTTTCTAGAAATGTCAAAATATTTAAAAATTGATGTGGGGGCTTCAGCAAGAATAATCATGCATTTTGCCTCTTTTTGTGTGTGTGTATGTGTGTGTGTGTGAGAGAGAGAGAGAGAGAGAGAGAGAGAGAGAGAGAGAGAGAGAGAGAGAGAGAGAAAGAGGGTGTCTTTTATAGAATGATGGCAATAATTCGGCTAGATCCATGCTCAAATTCCAAATGAGAAAGTGAATTATACGTTTAAATGCCTGTAACTTCTGAAAGGTTTGCTGAAAATTGGAGCTCTAAACACAGAATATTGGAATAAATCAGCAGTGTAAATTTCTGCTTTTGTAGTCATGGATTTAGTTTCAGTGTTCATATTTCCTCTCCACTGAAATACCACACATGTAACAGTCATGACCTAATAGCTATTTAACATCATAACTAGTGGCAGATACAGGTGCATCTCAATAAATTAGAATGTCGTGGAAAAGTTCGTTTATTTCAGTAATTCAACTCAAATTGTGAAACTCGTGTATTAAATAAATTCAGTGCACACAGACTGAAGTAGTTTAAGTCTTTGGTTCATTTAATTTTGATGATTTTGGCTCACATTTAACAAAAACCCACCAATTCACTATCTCAACAAATTAGAATATGGTGACATGCCGATCAGCTAATCAACTCAAAACACCCGCGAAGGTTTCCTGAGCCTTCAAAATGCTCTCTCAGTTTGGTTCACTAGGCTACACAATCATGGGGAAGACTGCTGATCTGACAGTTGTCCAGAAGACAATCATTGACCCCCTTCACAAGGAGGGTAAGCCACAAACATTCATTGCCAAAGAAGCTGGCTGTTCACAGAGTGCTGTATCCAAGCATGTTAACAGAAAGTTGAGTGGAAGGAAAAACTAAACAAAACCATTTGTTTAGTATTCGATTTGACAGCCCTCTGTGTTTTTTTTTTTTTTTACTTCATCAGTTGTCTCATATTTAGTGTAGTTGATTAGATGGTACGTTTTTACTGAACATCCTGCAGAATTTAACACAGATCATCTGAAGTCTTGGTCCCATGCCACAGAGCAGCTACTGTATGACAGATCCATTCATCTTCATCAGACGAGCGTTCAGATTTTAAGCCAAGAGTTATATTCTTGAAAAATGTATCAATTCCCATGCCCGATGATGATGTCGCTAGGAGGTTGGAAATAGGAAGAGGAGGAATTCTGCCTGGTGAAGAGACTAGCTGAGTGATACACACAGTAAATGGTCCCAGTGTGGTTATAGGAAATATAAGCACTCTTTGAAAGCCTCTCGACCAATCAAATTATTCCACCATAATTAACTGTTATATAAATGCTCCTTGTCTTATAAAGAAGGTTTTTTTTTCTGTTCAGATGATCTTGACAGGTGTGAAGGCTCATGGGACTGCATCATGAATTCTGTTCACTACAACATTCAGTTGCCTCTGCCAGTACATTGTGCTATAGTTGGATTTTTGTTTGTGATAAAATGGCAAAATCTGTGTTGTTCAGCAACCATCACATCTGTGCAGCTGAATCTCCCTGAACATGTCCAAAAGCCTAAGTATGTAAAGAGACTTAAATGTTCTGCTTAAAGGAGTGGACCATGATCACTCTACTGTAGTTTCTCCAAGCCTGTTAAACATTAGCAGAAGTTGTTCAGTGTTGTTATTTTGATTATTTCTTGTTATTCCAGCTGAAGCTTCACCAAATATTAATTTCTCGGAGAAATTTCTGTATTATTTTTCACATTATCTTTCAAATGATTTTTTTTTTCAAGTGTTTTATTTATTTATTTACTTATTACCATTGTCTATTTAAGATGTGCCGCACATTTGAGTGGTTATTTCCCAGGTAAAATGGAAAGTGCTGCTTTTTTGGCATAATGCATCAATAGATGATAAATGTGCCCAAGCAAGGTTTCAAAGAAGGCTTTCAGACTGCACTCTTAGCACAATGCAAGCCATTTCTTACATCTGAAGCCAACTGAAATGTTTTGAAATGACAGTCTGCAAATGGACCCTGTCTAATTCTTCTGAGTCACTGCTCCCTCATCATGTGTGTGCTTCCAGAAGGTACCATGACTAGTGCTAGCAAACAAATTACCCTCATTTTGCACAATTTCAGGTGCTTTCGATCTTAAATAGCTTACTTCAGTGCTTATTAAGTAGGTTTTTAAACCTACTTTAATAAGTAGGTTAGGAAAATATTTTTATTTTCCTAACCTATTTTTGGTTAGGAAAATAAACTAAGATGAGGAAGCAGTCAACACTGGAACCCATAAATCCTAATGAGTGAATGCAGCTGAGATACGCTTGTCCTCGCTAGGAGTGGCTACTATGACGATCTAAAATCAATAAATACAGGCTTGTCTGTTATGCTTTTCTCAGATTTCTTGGACATCTTTTATTAAATTTAGATTCTAAAAAAAATAATCGTTTAATGTAAGCAGCTGATATGATGTTAAAATTTTGTACTTAATCTTTTAAATTGTAAAATGTTCTAAAGTTTTTCCCCCCTGTTAATTATATAAATAAATCACGAATTTAACATTATTAAAATTAAACAATAAAATCAAACCAAATAAAAAATGTATGCATTTGCCATCAAGAACCATGATGATTTTTATCCCAACACCGAACCCTAGTCCCAACCACCTGAATGTTGGTACAGAGCATCGTACCGTTCCTCAGTAGAGCCTGATAGAGCCTGAACTGTAGTTCACATGGGGCAATTTAGAAGCAGTATTATCTTTCTTTATAGCAGAGGCATTGGTGGCTCAGTGGTAGGTTGCTCGCCTATCATGTAGAAGGCCCGGGTTCGATTCCCAGCCAATGCCTCAACCCCAGCCACTGGCTACAGTGTCGGTCCCAAGCCTGGAAAAATGGGAGGGTTGCAGCAGGAAGGGCATCCGGCGTAAAACCTGTGCCAAGTTGTTGTGTGGACCAGTTGGTACACTGTGGTGACCCCGAACAGGGAGCAGCTGAAAGCAACATTATCTTTCTTTATAGCCACAGTTTGCTAATCTTTCCCAATCTCACAGAAGCAAATGAACCATTTATGCTGATGGCATAATCGGGTTCCATACTGACCTCTCATCCTAAATTGTTTTCTTTTCTTTTTTTTCCTTGGGAGAACACACACATATTGCTCCTTGGTTTTTTGCCATTATCAATCATCAGATGTCTCGTCTCCGAAGAAGCAGTCAATATAAACAGAGCACTTTCAAAAACACCGAAATGACAAGTGTAAGAAGCACGATCCTTTTTGGTTACGCCCTGTGTGTGTTACGGCCTATCTAGGCTAGACCAGCTAAACACCTTAGATATGTTCACACAAACACGCACACACACAAACACACATGTACACACACACCAGCACTGAAAGCAGTCAGGTATACACCGATCCACGACCACCCTCCCACCCCCCACATACACACTCATTAACCTGGCATGTTAAAAGTCTTATCTCTCGTCAGCGTGCCTCTCTAAATGCCCTCTCTTCAGACTGTCCTCTTTTAAACGACTCTGATCCTCTTGCCATTTTACACAGGAGGCACATCACTTTTACACACACTGCTTTGTCTCACTGCTTGCATGCTCTCTCGTCCATCTGCCTTGTCAAGGGAAAATCAGGAGGATCATGTGTATGTGTGTGTGTGTGTGTGTCTGCATGTGTGTGGACATGCTTTTAATATCTTGATATAGATAGATAGATAGATAGATAGATAGATAGATAGATAGATAGATAGATAGATAGATAGATAGATAGATAGATAGATAGATAGAAGGACAGGCAGGCGGGAGGAGATAGATAGATAGATAGATAGATAGATAGATAGATAGATAGATAGATAGATAGATAGATAGATAGATAGATAGATAGATAGATAGATAAGGACGGGACGGGACGGGACGGGACGGGACGGGACAGATAGATAGATAGATAGAAAAAGAAAAAGATAGAAAAGGGGGGGGGGCAGGCAGGCAGGCAGGCAGATAGATAGATAGATAGATAGATAGATAGATAGATAGATAGATAGATAGATAAAAAAAAAAAATAAAAAATAGATAGATAGATAGATAGATAGATAGATAGATAGATAGATAGATAGGGGCAGGCAGGCAGGCAGGCAGTTAGATAGATAAAAAACAGACAGACAGACAGACAGACAGAAAAAGGCAGGCAGGCAGGCAGGCAGGCAGGAAATAGATAGATAGATAGATAGATAGATAGATAGATAGATAGATAGATAGATAGATAGATAGATAGATAGATAGATAGATAGATAGATAGATGAAAGACAGACTAAAAGACAGAGAAAATAGATAGATAGATAGATAGATAGATAGATAGATAGATAGATAGATAGACAGACAGACAGACAGACAGACAGACAGAAAGGCAGGCAGGCAGGCAGGCAGGCAGGCAGGCAGGCAGGCAGATAGATAGATAGATAGATAGATAGATAGATAGATAGATAGATAGATAGATAGCAGGCAGGCAGGCGGGAAAGGGGGACAGAAAAAGATAGATAGATAGATAGATAGATAGATAGATAGATAGATAGATAGATAGATAGATAGATAGATAGATAGATAGAAAAGACAGACAAAAGACAGACGGGGGGCAGGGCAGGCAGGCAGGCAGGCAGATAGATAGATAGATAGATAGATAGATAGATAGATAGATAGATAGATAGATAGATAGATAGATAGATAGATAGATAGATAGATAGATAGATAGATAGATAGATAGATAGATAGATAGATAGATAGATAGATAGATAGACAGACAAAAGGCAGCATAGTAGGCAGAGCAGGCGGGTCTTGGCAAAATGAAGATGATAGATAGTGCCCAAAATGATAGGTATAAATAGATGATAATCCCTAGATAGATTAATAAAAAAACTTATTTTTTTTTTTTTTTTTTTTTTTTTTTTTTTTTTTTTTTTCTTTTAAGAGCATTTAATTAAAAAGCATTTATAGCTGTGTCTGTGTGGCAGTCTGGTCTATCAGATGAAGGATTAGTCTATCAGATGAAGGATTTCTTCCTTCAAAAACACACTTATCTCACATGAGGCATGTGCATTATGCAGTAGTGTAGCGTTTCATAGCATTCACAAGCTACAGGGTGTCCCAAAATTCTCCATGCATACAGGAAATTAACATTTTCCACTATTAATTAATTCATTAACTCATTAATATTCGTTTCCTCTATGTATGGAGACCATGTATTTATTTTTGAATAAGTGTGGTGCCCCAACTCATCAAGTCTTCACTCTGCTTTTGGATGGAATCGAAGTAAACACGGCTCGATTAACTGACTGGCAGTGAAAATGCTAAAAAGAGTCAAATTCAAAGCTTTAGAGTTGACTCTGGTGTCGATTCTGGTGTCGATTCTGGTGATTTGGAGTCATTGTTTTCGTGAAAACCGTCTATGTTTCCTTAAAGTGAAGACATCAAAGTATGTTACTGGCAGAAAAACCTATTTTATAACCAGACCACCACACCTTAAGGAAATTATTTGAAATCTGGATCTGTCTTCAGTATATTTTTTGCGAAAGATGAAAAACATCCCAACAGTGTGAACAAACAATGCTTTGGGGTTTTTTTCTTTTAAAAAAGTGTGTGTGTGTGTGTGTGTGTGTGTGTGTGTGTGTGTGTGTGTGTGTGTGTGTGTGTGTGTGTGTGTGTGTGAAAGAGAGAGAGAGAGAGAGAGAGAGAGAATTTGTGCACATATAAAAGTCTAAATACATGCTAGCCTGTAAATAATAGCACAATTTTGGATGTCTTGGCTTTGTCCGCCAGTACATTGGACTTGAAATGAATCGATAACGCCAGGTGGGTTTTTTCCTCTCTGATACTCTGCCAGGACTGTGGTGCATCCATTTTCAGTTTTCTCATGCTCATTTCTCGTGCCTTCTTGCCTTCAGCCTCATTTACAGTAAGTGAATTGCAGCTCTAGAATATGCAGCTGATTAACAGCCAGGCAGGAAGACTTGTGTAGCATTGCCAACTTTGGATAGTGCTGAGAGTTCATGAGCAGAAGTTTAGTTTGCTTCACACAGACACAGATAAAGAGACTTAACCGGAGCTCAGGTGAAGGAGACCTCTAGTGGACAGTGGCGGTATTGCTGTCTCATACCATCCAATGCTCTGTAAACATTCTGTCTCTTTTTTTTTTAGCACCATAATGTCACTTCACTAATGAGACGAGAGGGAAAATCTGTGAAAGTGATTGAAAACGTTTCCCTTTTTTGATAAGCTGTCTTTAACTAAATATCTCACAATATGTCATAATAGAGGATCTGCTACAGAAGCGAAAAAACAAACCTTGACCAACAACAAACCCAGATTCAGTAATCTATGGGCAGTTTTTTTTTTTCATATATTGACTGGTTTTGCCACAGTATTTTTTCTCTATACAATTTTAAATTACAGACAGAGCTTCTGGAAAAAAAAGAAATTCACTGAAAGATTCCTTGCGCGTTAATTGAGTCCCACAGGGGGTGTAATGGCGAGAAATTAAAGAAAATTTAAACCTGTCGTTTCACAGTGGGGCATTCTGGCTAGCCATCTTCATCCTCCTCTTCCTCAGCTTCCTCCTCCTTCTCCTCTGTCTGCCAGAGAGCTCCAGAAGCTGGATGTCAAATGACTGATTGCACAAGTAGCCTGAAAGCTTATTTTTTTGAACATTTATAAGTTGGCAATATGCAGTGCATCAATTAAGCAGAGTTCATTTCTGAGTGAGAAATGGAAGAGTTTTTTTCTCCTGGGAAAAGAAAGGCAAGATTTGAAAGGGTTGTTATAATGCAGGGATTTATTATAGCGTGTGTGTGTGTGTGTGTGTGTGTGTGTGTGTGTGTGTGTGTGTGCGTGCACGCACTAACATTTGGTGACTGTCTGTGCTTCTAAAAAATGGGTCCAGAGCCACAATACGTTCTCTTCGACTCGGCTCCAGTTCAGACCCTGGCTCATGGCTCATTGCTCTTGTGAATAAATCTGCTTAACCAGACTTTAATGAGTATGAACTCGAGAGCTGTTCTATGGACCGAATCGTGGATGATTCCTTAAGTGAGGCTTCTCTTTATAGACAGTGACAGTAGCTGTGCTTTTGAAAATTATTTGACATACGTGTTTTGGCAGTTGAACCACAAAGCTGATACAATTACCACTTCTAATTTATCCATATGTAGAGGTTTGGTCTTAATAATAATGTTTACCATGTTTCATGCTAGGAATATCTTTAATTTCACTGAAAAAGGATGATTGCATAAGGCAGGTAGTAACATCCACTTCCATTTAAGATGAGGGCTGTGTCTCTCCGTCAGCTCGCTAGCTCCCTACGTTGTGCCACCCATGTGCCTGTATGGACTCATGGCAACATCTGCACATGCTCCTGTTAAGATGGCGGACATTGTCCTGGGGGATCTCCTTTCAGACCTAGATCAGGGCATCAGTGAGCTCCTGGACAGTCTTTGGTGCTACTAGGTAGCTTCAGATGCTCCGATACATATCTTCCCAACTCAATTAGATTCATATCTGGAGAACAAAATGTATGTTCGTAGAACAAAACTACCCACACACTCTGGCTACATGAGGCCGGGCATTGCCATACACCAGGTGGAACCTAGGGCCAGTGCACCAGTGTAAGGTCTGTCAAAGTCTCTGAGGATTTCATCCAATACCTAACAGCAGTATGAATACTGGTGGCTAGCACATGGAGGTCTGTGCATCTCTCCAAGGATGTTCCTCCCAAAACTGTCACTGGCCCACCACCAAACTGGTCATGTTGGATGATCATAACATTCCTCATGGCATCTCCAGACTCTTTCACTTCTGTCACATGTCTGTTGGCTCAGTGTGTACCTGCTCTCCTCTGTGAATAGAACTGGACACCAGTATTGGACCTGCCAATTCTAGTGTTCTTTGGCCATTCGAGTTGCACAGTGCTGGGCTGTGAGCACAGGTCACACTAGAGAATCTTGGGTCATCATGCCACCCTGATGTAGTCTGTTTCTGACAGTTTGCTGGATGTCGTTTTGTGAAGCTCTGACAGTGCTCTTCCTGTTCCTCCTCTCACAAAGAGCAGATACCGGTTCTACTGTTGGGTTAAGAGGCTTCAGGAAATATGACTTTATTTGCAGGAGGGAACCTAGTGAGTTTATTTAGCTACAATGTGTGTAACAGTATTTGTAGTTTACTGAAGGACTCTAAATGCATGTGATTGTGCACCTCGCTCTCATTCTCTATCACACACACACACACACACACGCACACACACACACATACACACACACACACAAACATACATATTCTGTGCAAAGATGTAGGGAGGAGAAGAGAGTTGATGAGCAGTTACTCCAGCGTTCAGTCCATGCCGACAGACAGATGACGACCTTTATCAGCTGAAAAGGAAAGAGAGCACTGATTAACATGATGAGAAGAAACACACACACACACGCACACACACTGCCGTATTCTGCTAATGGGTTAATCAGCACAGTAGGGCATCTTCAAGGGTGGAGCCATGAGAGTTATGTGTCAGACTCAATCACACAGAACCTGAGGCGTGTGTTTTTGTGTGTGTGTGTGTGTGTGTGTCTGTGTGTGTGTGTGTGTACTGATTTCATCTATCCTCCTTCTCCTGCCTAATTAGTTCTCTACTCTTTCCCAGAAACATTAAGGCAACTGAAACATGGTAGTGCAGCTTTTACTACTTACCCCTCTTAGACACCAACATTGATATATAGTATACATGTAGCTTGTAGCAAGTTTACTTTTATAATATTGCCTCATTTTAAGAGTGGAAAAAACCGACACAGTTTTTCTGTAAATGCGTAAGATGTAGCATTGCACATAGCACATGATTTATATAATAGCAAATGGAGATATTTATCAGCCATGGGATTAAGATATATATTTTTTTTAAAAGTTGCCCTTCTAAACACACACTGTCCAGATACATAGTGAAAAAGAAAGGCATAGGAGGTGAGAGGAAAAGGAGAAAAAGGATTTTTCGGATCTTGGAAATGGAAGGACACAAACACCAAAAACGCACCATCAGCGAGCTGATAAAACGACTCGCGTTTATCTCTGTCTTTAAGACAGATACTCTGAGGAGGAAGAGAGAGACAAAGTAACAGAGAGGAAAGAGAGAGAGAGAGAGAGGGAGGGAGGGAGGGAGGGAGGGAGGGAGGGAGGGAGGGAGGGAAGGGGAGGCGGTGAATAAAGAATATAACCTTCATCTCTCTTTCACATATGACATGCGTTTTTAGCTTGTGTGTGGCATGTGGTGTTCAGATGTTTGATGAATTTATCAGATTTCGGTTTATTTGGAACAGCGCTAACTTTGAACAGTCTCGGCATTAATCCCTTTCTTTGCTGATTTAAAAACAAAAGAAACGACTAAGCATTTAAAGAAGGAGAGTAAAGGTTCATCTAGGAGTGAAAGATTTGTAGCTGCACATATAAGCAAATCTTTTTCGATATTGGATATAAAGGTGTCTTGAAGAGTTCATATATTGAAGCACAATGTTTGGTTTCTCAGCATGTGGCAGCTGTTGTATTTGTAGTGGAGTGAAACAGAGAAACGACTTGAATTGGACCATTGTGTTCATCTTGTAAGACTCTTTTGTGGGAAATATGCAGGATGTTTCAGAACTTATTTTAATTTAATTGTATACTTCTATCCATCCATCCATTTTCTTATCCTACACAAGGTCACAAGGAACCTGGAGACTATTCCAGGGGACTAGGGGAAGAAGGCAGGGGACAATCACACACCCATTCGCATACTACTAGGGAACAATTTAAAGATAACAATCAGCTTACATCGCCTGTCCTTAGACTGAGGAGGAAATCAGAGTACCTAGAGGAAACCTTCGAATCACAGGGAGAACATGCAAACTCCACACACGCAGGGCAGAGGCAGGAAATGAAGCCACATTCTCCTATGTGAGGCTAGTACTAACCGTTAGTGCCCTCTAGATATAGTTTTACTATGCAATACTACCATAATTACTATACTAGTAATAAATACGCAATGGGATGTAAATATCATACTTGGAGATGATTTGTCTAGAGTAGTTAACTGCGTTTATAAATCAGGCAGCTGATTGATGTTGGCACTATAGAAGGGAGTGAGCTGCGAGACTGATCTCTCCCCGCAGGTAGGATGTGGTGGATGTTCCGCATACACAGATAGCTCTTTTCATGTTTTCTGGAGCTCAAAGTCGGTTGCCGGTGCCAGTACACAAAATCTGGTTGATTCATAATTTCATGATTCTCGTTCTTCCTCAGCACAAGATACGCATGTTCTGGCTTCATTAATAGTCAGGCAAAAAAAAGCTGCATGAAAGCCAAGACAGAGTAGATACATCGACTTTTTGGTTTTACACGTACACAGATGGAGTTTGCCAGCGAGTGAAATCAGTGCGAGTTATTTTCTGATCAATGTGTTTCTCCTGATTGATAGATAGACGTCAGCCTTTATTAGCCAGTTTGTCCTTAGCATTTAGTGGCCAAGTCTTCGTGTTATATATTTTCTCCTTGTCACCCAACTCTCTCTGTCCTTTCTATCCTGTCACACATTTATTGAACCTTTGCGCTCCCTACTATTTCTTTTTTGACGCTGTGTTCCTCTCAGCCGTGGAACGTAGCTCTTTTAGCATTCTCTCTCTCTCTCTCCTCTCTCTCTCTCTCTCTCTCTCTCTCTCTCTCTCTCTCTCTCTCTCTCTCTCTCTCTCTCTCTCTCTCTCTCAGTTTTATTGAACTGTTCTGCAGGCTGGTTGGATGCGCTGTCTGCTTGGCGGAGTCCACTAATATTCCTTAATGACGCTGCATCTGTCTCTGTCACCAGGCTGCTTTCACGGCCCGATAAACTGAAGCGCTTCTGCCTCAGACACCGAACCAGCAGAAAACAAACAAATAAACAAACAAACAAAGTCCCTCTGACGGAGGCGAAGCAGGCAAAACAAAAAGTGCAAGGTCAAACGACACATGAGGTGGCTGCCTGGAACGATCTGTCCGGTGATGAATTGCTTAGTAATGCATGGCAAATAGCCATCAGCGTGGCAAAATGACAGCGGAACACGCGGGCCATGATTATCACAGCAACAGTAGATAAATGTTGACTGATGGTTTAAGACTCGGTAAACAAGACGCTCTGTTTGTCTCCGGGGTTTAGGCGCTAGCAGTGTTTCTTTCCTTCTAGCCTTTTTGATTGGATCACCACAACAGTAAAAGCAACACCCGTCTTCAGGCAGCATGTTTTCACACTGACGCTCCGCCGTGAAACATCCTCTGGCAATTCCTTTCTCTGTCGGTCTCTCTCTATCAGTCTCTCTGTCTCTCGATTCGTATTTTACCCAGCCTTTTCTTTTTCTTTGATCTCCTTTTTTTCCCTCTCTCTCTTTTTCTACTTCTCTATCTCTTTGTCAGTGCTCATATCCTGTGTGCGGGTGAGGATGAGGAGAAATGTGTACGTTTGTGTGTATATCTTCGTGTATAGCCGAGAGCGCAGGACATCCAGCATATACTTAATCGTGTGCAGTGTGTAACTGCCAGTGAGAGCATATTGTCTTGGATTGGCTCTCTCTCATTCACTTTGGATCAGTGAAGGCTGTGTGTGTATGTGTGTGTGTGTGTGTGTGTGTGTGTGTGTGTGTGTGTGTGTGCATCATTTTTGGTCCTGGACCACAGATCTGCTGGCCTAGCACAGACAGCAGACCCTTTACCTCCTGTTACTCACATCCACTCACTTCCTCCCACACAGCCTTTCACTCAGCAGAACGTCTGTTTCGGTGCATGTGTGTATAGACACTGTTGCTATCAAATTCTTTAATTCTTATTACGCTCAAGATTTATTATTTAATAAAATATTCTTTCCCCCCTTGTTTTATACTGCCACAGAGAGAGTGAGAATCAGTAGTGGTGTAATATATGAAGGCATGTAACGAATGAAAGAAAGAAACAACATAACATGTCTTAATAATGTTTTTGAGCGCCGTCTATTACGTAGGACCAAAATATCTAATAGTTGTTTAGTTGGTTTGAGATGTGATGACTGTAAAGCAAGCCAAGCATATGATATACAACATCCATGCCCTGTAGATGAGAGTGGAGTCATTCAGGAAGAGACCACTAGTCGATAAATATATGTAAAAGGATAAAATGCGTATCCTATATCTCAGGATATATAATTTTCATCATGAGGTAAAAGTGAAGAGTCAGAATAACCTTGAACTGATTTGCAGTGAATCTTCCTTCTACTTGGACCTAATGATGAGCTTGGTGTCGTGTTTTTCAGCCAACATTGACACCGGGGAGTTTTGAACATCTGCAACACACCTGCACAACAATAGCCAGAGTAAAATGCATTCAGTTTATTTAACCCAATGTTCTCATGCGCACATGTTTGAAAACACCATGCATGAGATACCCAAGCACAGATCTCAGGGGTTTTTATTGCAAGTGTGTATATACAACAGAGTACATAACGAAGTCTGTTTCTAATCCCCCACACTATCAGGATGAGACAGTCTCTTGCTAGTACAATTCACGTCTGCTAGCATATATTTTTAACTCTTGTAAATCACTAGCTATGCATGTCAGTTTCATAAGTATCAGTTGTGCATCTCTGAGTCACGCATACTGTGCTGAAAGAAATGAGAAGCTAGGCATAACATACACTGCTTGCAGGGAAACACTAACCATTAGTCAAAATTTCAATCAGACAAGTAGATTAACCTAGAACACCTCATCAGAAAGTTGCATATATTAGTATAAACAATAGCACTAATCTGCTTCACTTTTGGTCTGTTGCATTTTATCAGAAGAAAAATGGTCATCTAGTGGCTTGCAGCTGGTGTTAAGGCTTCTTCAAACCCTGCAACTGTAGCAGTATGAGCTACTTATTAGAGATACATCTATACCAGCGTCATTACTGGCTCTGATATTTGTGTGAAGGTTATTTATAATGTTATGACTATGAAGAGTGTCTAACTGCTGCGTTCACACATGCAGCGACCCACAGTGACAAAGCGACCGGAGATCATTCCTTTTCAATGACTTCTGGTGACATAAGCTACAGTAACCTTCGGCGACTCGATGCAGGCTTTTCCAGCATGGCTACAAAGTTGAGGAAAGTTGAACTTTTTGCAAATATGGAGCAACTTGGTGCAGCGACTAGCAATGGGAGTAAAGACTGAAGAGCACGTGTAGGCCATGGCAAAGCACAAACACACAGCTTCTTCTTCATCTTCTATGATATGATGCATATTTACACTGCTGAAATTTATATCCAAATGCTCTCCATCCTGAATGTTGCACCACCCACTGATAAATGTTGTTACTTTGGCAACCAGTAGTAAGGAACTCTTACTTGTGATGTGTAGACGTAGTGCGTTTCATCAGAAAAATAATCTGTACTGTAAACTTGAAATGAAAAATTCACAGCAAAGGATATGCTCATATACAAATATATACAATAATGCTTACGACGAAAATGTTTGCTTTGGGATTGAGAGTGAAAAGTATTGGTGCATCTATAGCTGCAAACCTTGCTAAAGTATGAATGTAATGCCCCAGAATATTCTATTTTACTCAGACTGTATGAATGGCTATACTATAGTATCATTTACTGGCAAAAATCATCCAAAGCCTTCACCAGTTGGCAAAAACTGCGAGTCAACTACATTTAGTGTGCCGTGTCCCAAATATCAAAGCATCATTATCATCAAATGTCTTGTCTTCTTAAGCACCTACTTATATTTAAGCTGGAACACACACATTAAAGAACATTGTTTCTCTTATTTACTTGGGGAAAAAAAACATTCATTCATTGTCTACCGCTTATTGATCTATTCTCGGGTCACGGGGAGCCTGTGCCTATCTCAGGCGTCATCGGCATCAAGCCAGGATACACCCTGGACGGAGTGCCAACCCATCGCAGGGCACACACTTTAGAGATGCCAATCAACCTACAATGCATGTCTTTGGATTGGGGGAGGAAACCAGAGTACCCAGAGGAAACCCCCAAGGCACAGGGAGAACATGCAAACTCCACACACACGGCAGAGGTGGGAATCGAACCCCCAACCCTGGAGGTGTGAGGCAAACGTGCTAACCACCAAGCCACCGTGCTACTGACATTCACAAAGTTATTTTTTGCATGGATCTGCGCAAAACTAACACATAATTCCCACATTGTATTAGAGACTATGGCTTCTTTTTTTCCTTTTCTTTTTACTTGGTCAACAAAATTGCCATCGGCACTTTTTGCCCACTGCTGACTTTTACAGAAATGGATTTGTGGGTAATGGAGTCCCTGGAGTAGTGGGGATAAGTGGGAGTCCCTTGGGTCAGCAGGCAGCTGTGGACTACAAACTGCAATGCTGAGTCAGACAGGAGAAAGCACACGCCTTTCCTTTAATCAAATAATATCACTGACATGCCAAGTGCCTGAGCCCTAAATCCATCTTCCGTCTTCAGCAGTGTCCTTCACCTCCCTTAGAAAAACTTTTTTACAGATGTAGTTCTTTTCATATTCAGCCCATGGTAAGAATTATATTATAAAGGCTAATAAATGTTTGATGTGTAAATAGTAAACTGTTAGTCATTTATTTCTGAGTCTGCTGATGTGTTCTGTATATTTAGAAGGTCAATATACACTTACTGAGCACTTTATTAGGTACACCTGTACACCTACGCATTCATGCAGTTATTTAATCAGATAATTGTATGGCAGCAGTGCAGTGCAGAAAATCATGCAGATATGGTCCAGCAGCTTTGGCTAATGTTCATGTCAACAATCAGAATATGGAGGAAAAAATGTGATCTTTTGTCCGTGGCATGATTGTTCATGCCAGACAGGTTTATTTGAGTATTTCCGTAACTGCTGATCTCCTGGGATTTTTACACAGCAGTCTCTAGAATGTACACAGGGTGGTGAAAAAAAAAACATCAGGTGAGTGACAGTTCTGTTGATAAAAGAGGTCAGAGGAAAACGGCCAGATTTGTTCAAGCCAACAGGAAGGATACAGTAACTCAAATAATCACAGGAAGAACAGGAATCTGAGGCTACATTGGGTACTGACTCACTAAAATGGGACATTTGAAGATAAGAAAAAAACGGCCAGATCCAATATATATATAATATTCCAATATTTGACTGTATATGACTGCATGACTGTACATGACTGCAGAAAGGACATTGTTCATAATCACACTGTTCGATGTTTATAATAATTTATAATCACACTCTGGTGTCACCCAAATGACAATGGGTTCCTTTTGAGTCTGGTTCTTGTCAAGGTTTCTTCCTCATACCATCTAAGGGAGGTTTTTCCTTGCTGCAGTCGCCTCAGGCTTGCTCACTAGGGATGATTTTGTCTAACATCTAGGACTTTTTGCACTATGTTTTTTGTTTGTTTCTTATGTTCTATAAAGCTGCTTTGAGACAATGTCCATCGTTAAAAGCACTATACAAAAAAAATTGAATTGAATATTTAACTGTCCAGTTTCGGCAATCTGGAGGGCACGGTGGCTTGGTGGTTAGCCTCGTTTGCCTCACACCTCCAGGGTTGGGGGTTCAGTTCCTGCCTCCGCCACGCTTGTGCATGTGCGTGTGTGCCCTGTGCCTCGGCGGTTTCCTTCCCCGGTCCAAAGACATGCATCATAGGTTGATTGGCATCTCTAAATTGTCCGTAGTGTGTGATTGCGTGAGTGAATGAGAGCCCTGTGTGTGTGACCTGCAATGGGTTGGCACTCCGTCCAGAGTGTATCCTGCCTTGATGCCTGAGATAGGCACAGACTCCCTGTGACCCGAGAATAGATCGGATAAGCGGTACAGACAATGAATGAATGAATGAGTTTCGGTGATCCTGTTGTGTGTGAAAACCTCAAATAAGGTCAGCGGTTATAGAAATACTCAAACCAGTCACAGAGATCATATTTTTTCTTCATTCTGATGTTTGATGTGAACATTAAATGAAGCTTTTAATCTGTATCTGCATGGTTGTACACATTGTGCTACTTCCACATGATTGGCTGATGAGATATCAGCTGATTCAGATAAATGAGGACGTGTATAGAGTTCCTAAAATGTGTTAATGTTATTGTTAATAACATGTTAACGTTATTTCAACCATTCAGCAGGCTATGACTGACACTGGACGTCCTTTGTTTTTTTTTTACGCTTTTGTTTTGCAGATTTACAACGAGAAGAGGAGTCAGTTTGATGTGAAGAGGAACTCACCCAAGGACCTGGTGGACAGAGTGGCCAAAGACATCGCCAAGCTGCTCAACGGCAAACGCAAAGCGCTCGAGGTGAGAGGCTGACAGCTGGGCTGTTCCACACTGTAGTGTGCAGAACCGTGTGCCTCAACCGTATTGGAGAACATTTTTGTTTCTGCTGCTTTTCGCTGCTTACGCTGTTTTATGAGGGGAGCGTCTGACTCTAGTAAATCGTCCTTTCTGCCTGAGTTGACCTGTGAATATATTTCAGACAAAGGTGCAATATATTCTATTTTCCCTACTCTAATCCTCACGTCCCTGCAGAGCTATAAGCTCAGGGTTCTTAATAATAAAATCTCTTCTTGAGGAGTGGATTGTGAAAACCTGATATGAAAAAAAAAATTATCTAAAATAAAATGTTTCGTGTAGAGAAATAATAATATTATTTCATTCATAGCCACATAAACCTCTCGGTAATCTCACAGCCACGCGCACAGTGCGTTCAGCCAGAGATTAACATAGTTCAGAATCCTTGCCATTACATTCAAAATCTGGAGATTGATCCTCTGTCTCTTCCAATAAGACAAAATTGGATTTCTAAAAGCATATTATCGATGCCCATGGTGTTGTATTAGCCTGCTTAACTAAGCAGGTAATGAGATCGCCTTGCTCCAGACTGCTCTCCTTTAAAAATCTGCAGGATATCTCCATAGCCACTGCCTCACCCCCTCAAACGTGACGTTATGTTACCGAATCAGTTTCTGATATGGGTAATATATTACGTGACTGGCTGTTCATAATATTCACAGTAGAGTCGATTTCACTTATAGGATTTTTATCAACCCAAGCTGAATTTAGTTGTAAACATTAGTACATTAGAAAATTAGTAATTTAGCAGTTGAAGTTATATTTTTGTGTATTTTAAAACCTCAGCTGTCTGCTACAAAACCATCCTTTGCATGTGCCGCATGTAACTGGAGTCAAATGTGTGCACATGCCAGGAGTGCCATTGTCAACACTTCCATAACCAGAAGCTTTCCTGCAGCTAAACTTAACTAAGCTTAGATACCACAGTTTTCATTAGCTCTCAGCGAAGCATACTTCAGAGCAAGATGAAGTTAACTGCTGCTCACACAGGATGATGAGACACATATATGAGAGTGTAATCTGACTGTAATCTGAGGTCTGGTCCTGTATACCTCTCCCTCTTCCATTTCTTCTCATGCCAAGTAGTAAGTTGAGACATTTCAATAGGTCAGCACTGCCTGTCACAACCACATCATTTTATTTCATCCCCGTAAACAAATATATACAGACTAAAATGTTGGCTTTGAGATTGAAAGTGATTTCTCTAGCTGTATACCCTTACTTAGGTATGAATCTATACCTCTATCTCTATGCTCCAAAACACTCCGTTTTACTCTTGGCAATACCGTAGTATAATTTACTGTCAAAAGTTTATTCATTCCTGCAAAAACTGCATCTTCCTGCGAGAAGACTACATCTAGAGTGCTGTGTCCCAAACACCACAGCATCACAAACCTGGTGATGTACCTCATTAAGCAGAACGAGGTGTGCTTTTAACAAAAACTGGCATGGAATGCTTGTCATACTCAGAGAGTTGCTGATTTAGGAGTAAATTGCAGTGGTCTCTTATTTTTTTCTAGAGCTATATATATATATATATATATCAGTGGCGGACCGTGCATTTCACACCTAGGCCTTCAGTAGTGCTCCGTCTGAATCAACCCGCCCCTCAAAAACCAATTTATGGTTATAAAAACCATCTTAATATGCAGAAATACAGTATAAAGAGCCGTTGCATCGCAGATAGATAACTCCTGTAGCCACAATAAATGCCTTTATTGAATAGACAAACCAGGGGTGAACAAGTCTCCTCCTACTGCAGCTACAGCCGCGACACACATAAAAAACATCAATAATAACCTCATAAACTTGCAATATTATTTAGGAAAATCGCAACATTTTACTCACCAAAAATTCGTATTATTTGTAAACAAAATCCATCCTCCTCTCTTTCCTCAAAAACAGTTCAATTACTCTGTTGTACAGATCCTATCCAATCAGTGGGTCTGAATACAGTGACGTTGCCATACGCCTGCTAGAGGGCCCTAGTGAAACCAACTCAAAATCTGATTGGTTGAAGCAAAAGTTTCATCGACATTTATTTTGTGTTAGAGGGCCTGCAGAACGGATTGTGAAGGCCTCCGGGCAGACTTCTTTGACTTTGACCCTGCCTGGCAACAAATGATGGCTGAAATGTGATTGGTTAAATGCTTTAATACAAAATTACATGTCTGGAAGCAGCGCAACCATCGGAAAAGCTATGAAAGGAAGCTGACAGACCATTTTGAATTATTTAATAAGTATTCATGAACAAAATATAATTAACATCAGTTTGTGATTCAGATATTTCTTTAGGCCAGCAGAGAAGGCCTTGCAGGCCCTGACAGTCCGCCACTGATATATATATATATATATATATATATATATATATATATATATATATATATATATATATATATATATATATATATACCGATCAGGCATAACATTATGACCACCTGCCCAATATTGTGTTGGTCCCCCTTTTGCTGCCAAAACAGCCCTGGCCTGTCCTGCACTGTGTATTCTGACACCTTTCTATCAGAGCCAGCATTAACTTCTTCGACAATTTGAGCAACAGTAGCTCGTCTGTTGGATCGGATCACACGGGCCAGCCTTCACTCCCCAAGTGCATCAGTGAGCCTTGGCCGCCCATGACCCTGTCACCGGTTCACCACTGTTCCTTCATTGGACCACTTTTGATAGATACTGACCACTGCAGAACGGGAACACCCCACAAGAGCTGTAGTTTTGGAGATGCTCTGATCCAGTCGTCTAGCATCACAATTTGGCCCTTGTCAAACCCGCTCAAATCCTTACGCTTGCCCATTTTTCCTGCTTCTAACACATCAACTTTGAGGACAAAATGTTTACATGCTGCCTAATATATCCCACCCACTAACAGGTGCCATGATGAGGAGATAATCATGTTATTCTCTTCACCTGTCAAGGTGAATGACTACAAGGTCATTGCGAAATACCACGCTAAATCTTGCATTGTTTTCAGCTGAAATATCCTGCTGCTCATGATGCCCTCGAGCCACCAGCCACAAATTTAAAAACGTATACATTTCTGGTTCTGTAAGCATACTGTTCACCTGTTCACTTTCATAACAACGACTCAGCAGTGTCCATAGGAGGTGTTTGTGAGACAGGGTGGGACGCGAGC
This sequence comes from Hemibagrus guttatus, assembly GCA_033459395.1. Lineage (NCBI taxonomy): Eukaryota > Metazoa > Chordata > Actinopteri > Siluriformes > Bagridae > Hemibagrus > Hemibagrus guttatus. The sequence goes on from JAUCMX010000001.1 coordinate 22,205,385, forward strand.
ATGTTATGATGAAACCCGATGCTGACTTGGTTTCTTTTTTCCTTTTTCTTTTAGTGTAACTTATGCTTTACTGTAAAATTCAACCAGCCGTAAGTTCATGTACATGTTGAATCAGGAATCCAGAGATTTGGACCTTTAAATTTTACAAACTTGGCAGTGGCTTAGTGTTTATCACACCTGTCTCGGACCTCACAGAACTTTTGGGCTTGAGTCGCATCTCTGCTCTGTGTGCATGGAATGTGCATGTTCTCTTCATGCATCAGGGCTTTCCTCCTGGTACTCCAGTTTCCTCCAAAAACATACATTGTAAATTATGTTTGCATGTGTGTGTGTACACGATATGTCGGCATCGTGTCTATCGTGTCCCTCACCTTATTTTAGAGAGAGTTTCAGGTGCTTTCTTTGTATGCAGTCCACATTTCTCACCAAACTTGCTGATATTTTGCATGACCAAAACGATTGCAACACACATTGCCAAATGTAGTTCTAATGGCACTGCACTGTGCGAGATTCTCTCAGGAAGAGCTTTTTTCTTGCACCGCTTCCAAGTAGTTAGTTGTTATGAAAGTGGCATTTAACAATGACTGCACAGTGTGCTTATAAGACTAGATATCTGGCCTGTAAAACATGTTATTGTTGCTCTAATTGTGCTTTAATGTTATTTATAGCTATTTTTAAGGCGTTTTGTAAGCACATGTGCAGTACGTCCTTCCCACACACGCTCCTCACATTCACAACACAAATCTATGCTTAACTAATAGCTGTTTGATATTAGAAGGTTGAACTAGGAAGCTGTAAAAAAGTCACAAGTTACCAGTGCTCAGTGACCCTGTGGCAAAAAAAAACCCAGCATGTGGGTCAGACGGGGTGAGCAAACAGATGGGCGACAATCCGACAAATTACATTCCAATTCAACATTGCTGTGCAGAATACAACAACGCACCAACGATCAGACTTACCCGAGTTATTTGAAGTGCGTGTCGTTTTGCTAAGAACAAGAAATTGCATCTGTGTCTCAAACAGAAGGCAGTTATTTCATGAGTCATAAGGCAAAGCTTCAGTGTCTGCTGGTAAGGAAACGGAGAAAGGTTTTAAAGGCGGCAAACGTCATAATGTTGCCAAGATACCGATATACACTTATGTTCTCAAACCCTAAATGGCTGCATGATGTAAAGTGATAAATGTGTGTTGAGTGACTAACAGTTGATTCTCTTCAGTAATAAGTCTAAAAGAGTTTTCAGGCAGATATTTATATACACGCACGCACACACACACCGGTCAGCCATAACATTACGACCACCTGACTATTGTGCATATTGTGTTGGTCCCCCTTTTGCTGCCAAAACAGCCCTGACCTGACAAGGCATGGACTCCACCAGATCCCTGAAGGTGTGCTGTGGTATCTGCCACCAAGATGTTTGCAGCAGATCCTTTAACTACTGTAAGTTGTGAATTGGGGCCTCGGACTTGGATCTGACTTGTTTGTTCAGCACATCCCACAGATGCTCGATTGGATTGAGATCTGGGGAATTTGGAGGCCAAGTCAACACCTCAAACTTGTGGCCGTATTCATCAAACCACTCCTGAAACATTTTGGCTTTGTGGCGCAGCTCGTTATCTTGCTGAAAGAGGCCATTGCATCAGGGAATACCGTTTCCATGAAAGGGTGTGCATGGTCTGCAACATTGCTTAGGTAGGTGGTACGTGTCAAAGTAACATCCACATGGATGGCAGGACCCAAGGTTACCCAGCAGAACATTGCCCAAAGCATGACACTGCCTCCGCCGGCTTGCCTTCTTCCCATAGTGCATCCCAGTGCCATGTGTTCCCCAAAAAAGCCACGCACACGCACCCGGCCATCCACGTGATTTAAAAGAAAACTTGATTCATCAGACCAGGCCACCTTCTTCCATTGCTTCGTGGTTCAGTTCTGATGCTTACGTGATCATTGTTGGCACTTTCAGCGGTGCACGGGGTCAGCATGGGCACCCTGGTCTGGACTGGTCTGCAGCTATGCAGCCCCATACGCAACAAACTGCGATGCACTGTGTATTCTGACACCTTTCTATCAGAACCAGCATTAACTTCTTTAGCAGTTTCTCAACAGTAGCTTTTCTATTGGATCGGATCACACGGGCCAGCCTTCAGCCTTCTATTCGCTCCCCACGTGCATCAATGTGCCATGGCCACCCATGACGGTTGACCACTGTTCCTTTTTTGGACCGCTTTTGCTCAGATCAAGTCGTCTAGCATCACAATTTGGCCCTTGTCAAAGTCGCTCAAATCCTTACGCTTGCCCATTTTTCCTGCTTCTAACACATCAACTTTAAGGACAAAATGTTCAACAGGTGCCATGATGAGGAGATAATCAGTGTTATTCACTTCACCTGTCACTGCTCATAATGTTATGCCTGATCGGTGTGTGTGTGTGTGTGTGTGTGTTCATCCACATGATCATTTGCAGGAGGGTGAAGGAAGAATCATAACTTTGCTGCAACTATAAGAGTCCACCCAGCGTCCATGTTCTATATGAACAGTCAGTGCCTCCAGGATTTTGCTGTTTTTTTTGTAATTGTTGAAGCCAAAAGTGCTTAATTTTGCTGCAGCTTTTCAAACTTTGTGATGCGGCTTGCTTGCTTTTTGTGTAAAGGATTCTTCTTTTAAACTACTACCAGTGAAGACACAAATATAATTGCTTTCTCTGTAGCTGTACTCATGTTTGACACATGAAATTCAAAGAGGGATTTGGCTGAATGCGTGTTGTTATGCCATCACACGAGGCCCAGATCTATAGATAATATACTTCTATATTTACGGCAAATACAAGAAGGTTGTTGCGAACATTGTGAGTTTGTGTTGATTTGCCTCTGATTTATTTCTGCTAAAGCTCCAAGAAGAGGCAAGCGGGCTTTGAGTTGAAATCTCTGCATGACAGAATTCATCATGCCATCACTCTTCACAAAATATCCTCTGTGGAAATTCTGTGGAAATTCAACTCCTCTGAATGTTGCAGGGTTTGCTCCAAACTCAGTCACACAGACAAACTCAGTTCTCCAAACTCAGACACACACTCAGTGTTTATCACAGATTCAGTGTGATAAGTGACCATGCACAAAGCAGACAGCACCTTTGTCTTGCTTCAGTGGTCTGCACACTAACCAGCAAATGTTTATAGCTACTAATCATGAATCTGAGTGGTTTATTGTCTTGAAAAATATTTATCGACAAAACCCTTCCTCATGGCATGACATGTCTTGTAGGCTGATTGGCATCTCTAAATGTGCTATACAAACTCTAAACTCTATTTAGAGTGTAGTTGTGTGTGTTATTGTGCCCTGCAGTAGGTTGGCATCCCATCCAGAGTGTCTCCCACCTTGTGCCTGTGTAAGATAACTGGTAGAGAAAATAGATAGATGGATGTTATACAGACAAATAAATTGAAATCATTTTAATTTGTACAACGGCACAGCCCCAACACCTAAAATCTAATGAAATGTTTCTCAAATGTATAATCAACGGAATATGCCAAAAGGGCCGTAAGTCTGAGGCCACATAAAAAAATATACCTGCTACTGTTACCCACGTGCTGGCAGATTTAAACCTGGAAATGAACAGAAAAAATTTTGGTCAGTATCTTAAATATATAATATTGCTATACAACAGTAGGTTTATATAAAACTATCTGGAGCTCTGAGTTGTGCAGCTTCTGTCACACTTCAGTACACCGAGTAAAACCAGGCCAGAAATTTCAGGATAATGTCAGTCATTTTAGAAACGCCGTCACATGGTTTGACACAATTTACCTTCCTGCTAATCTGCTATCCGATGATAATCTATCTTTTGCTTTGACCCGAGGTTAATCTTTAAATGCTGAATCACTCAGGTCAGACTTTCAAACCAGACACATGAGTATTTCTCTCATTTTTTTTGCAGTGTAAGGAAGATAGAATGTTTTAAGACTAGCTCAGGTGTCTAGAACAGCGGTGGGTTTCAGATGGTTCTGGACAAGTCAGGTGCATCGAGGTCAGTGCTGCGCTACCGGCGAGACATAACCATGACCCGGCGATGTCATGAGAGAGAGAGAAGGAGAGCGCGAGATAGAGAGAAGGAGAACATCGTCGTCTGAGAACGACGCTTCAGGCAAATGGGAAATGTGAGGAAATGAAGTTCTGAAATTCAATGATTTCAAAATGAGCAGCAGGAGGGAAATGAGAAAGAGAGAGGTGGGGGGGTGGTGGAATGAGGGAGAGAGAATAAAAGAGCACTGAGTGGGTAGCAATGACAGCAGGTGATGAGGAGAGATGGGGTGAGCTGTTCCCTGCGCTGTTTAATAAAAGCACATAAACTGTATAATATAGCGAGTCCTTTAAGCAAGGCAAATGTGCAACAGCAAAAAAAAAAAAAAAACCCACCAAATCAATTAAAACAGAGGCTGTTTAGAACCTAATAGTACCAGAGAATTCTATGACATTTGCCAGCTGCAAACATTGGCATGCAATTTATATACAGACGCACAGCCGAAAAAATGGGTTAGAGGAATAAGTGCAAATGCAAATGATATTGAAAGTATCTGGTTAACAAAACTGCTCAAACTTTTTACAAGATCCAGTCTTATCCCACAGAAGCTTAAGTCGTTTACGTCACGTTCCCTAATTTACATCAGTTTAAGTGTCATGTTTGCACTTTGTCACTTGTTGCTGAAATTGTGGCTCTAAGTGGCACATGTATGCAGAAACTGAAAGGTCACAAATTGCTTTCTTGCAGTGCTCCATTAAACCACTTCTCTGGTATTTGCATGCTACCCGTTTTTTGCACACACTTTCCCATCCATTGCATAGTTTCCAGTTTGTTACTCTAGACGAGTCTCTGGAGAGCTCGCTCTCTCTCTCTCTCTCTTACTCTGTGTCTCTGTCTCTCTCTCTCTCTTTCTGTGTACTGTGTGTGTTTACCCAGCTCTTGCTTCCTCTGTGCTCTATTTTTTTTTTTTTTTTTGAGTAGTGTTGTTGCTATCATGTCTCTGACAGAATGAAGAGTGGTGTTGTCCTAAACATTTGTTACACATGACATATTTTTTTACAAACTGCTTTGGTGCACTGATCCACATTAAACTATACACGACTTCAGAAGATTAGTTTATGATGTACTGTTGTATTGCCATTATGAGGTGACTGCTGGAGTCTGTGAGGGAAAGGAAAGCTGCAATGCCTTGATCCCATTCCCAAAATTGAAATGTGATCGCAGTGTCTGGGCTCTCTCCAGTATTGATACAAACTGTGTTTAATTTGTTTGATATGCAGTGTTTCAGGGTAATATTACCGTCATGCTGACATGTGTCCATTATCGTCTCACCACGTATCATCTCAGCAGGCTGTTTCACTGAGTGGGTGTGTTTGTATGAGCAGGAAGACCTAGGTCTAGGTAGCTGATTTGTTTACAGACAGACATTGATTTTAGATGAAATATAAGGTAGACGTTATAGATTTTTAGCGCCAGCTGTAGATACGAACTGACAACCGTGATAAGTATCTCCTTCATCTTCCTCGGGTTTACCACAACTTAAGACTCACACCGACTGTCTCCTGTTAGCTGGCGGTTGATCATGTGAACTGTCTCAACTAATAAATTCAACTGGCATGCATTGGTGGAGGTTGTCATGGGAATTTTCACTGGAAAAAGGTTAGTGGATAATATGTGGATATTACCACCGGGCCTCCTGGTGGCCCAGCGGCAGGATCCCGCTCTCTCATTGCCGCGGACCGGGTACGATTCCCGCCCACCCAGCCACCGAAGAGTTAACTCTCAGTGCCGGTCCCAAGCCCGGATAAAATGGGAGGGTTGGCGACAGGAAGGGCATCCGGCGTAAAACCTGTGCCAAATCGAGCGGACCAGAAATGATCTGCTAAAAAAAGAAGTGGACCCTGCCATTGCGTGGGACAAACGCTAAGATTAAAAAAAAATATATATATATATATATATATGTATGTATGTATATATTTATATGCACACATTTGCATTGAATGTCTGTATACTGAAGGACTATATATGTATTTATATACTGAAGGACTAAAAAGTCCTTCTAAATCCAGCCTCATTGTTCGGCTCTCAGGTCATGGAATGGCATGGTTGCAAATTTCTAGAAGTGTACATGAGGAATCTTGTGTGAAAAAAGCTATGAAGATTAAGACCGGGTAATAGTTTTCATTTCAAGCTAAATAAATTTGTATTGCTTGTTGGAATTTCACTTAATGTTCAGTAGGATCAAATCTGCAGCTAGCTGTGGAATTGAATAACTTCCTCTTCCTTCAGGCCTGTAGCATTTAAAAAATTGTCGTATGGGATGTAGAAATGTAGACGAAAAGGGGATTTTTGAAGTAAATAAAATGTTTGGTGTGCAGGGGGTATTTTTAGATAGCTTGGTGATGACCAAATGTCCCCAGAAGTATAGTAATATCAGCAAGATTGTACCATAATTAGCAGCATTAATAATTAGTGCTGTATGTGAGACCAAAAAAAGTGCATATGACCAAGTAAATAAGCCAACCTTTCATTCCATATGTTGTTTTTTAACCCTCCTTTTCATCTGTCTCCATCTTTTGCTTTCTTTCTCGATCTCTGTCACCATGAAAACCAGTCTGACATACAGACTGATGTCTACTGTTGTCACTTCTAATTTGTTGATGTACCATGTAAATGGGACGGTGAACAAAAACCAAACAAGCACACGCAGCCTAACACACACCCACACACACCATACTGAAATGGTTTGAAACGGTCAAAGTGTCCAGCTGAGGAGAAATTCACCTCTTGTTAGTGAGAGGGAGCTGCAACTGTGATTAATTGTGTGTTTATTTTCAGGGCAGGTAAGTGTGTCTGGCTAAATTTAGCTGTTCTGGAGATCAGGGGACTTGTCCAATTAAACCAGGGCAGTGAGGCAGGGGAGAAATCGCTTGGGAACTGGGGAACCACAAAGTTACAGACTATTAAAAACAGGAGGGAATGTGTGTGTGCATGTGTGTGTGTGTCTTTGTGTGTGTATGTGTGTCTTTATTGGTGGATATATTATTATATTTACCTACATGTCCACAAGTCCTTACACAGTCTTAATCCATGAAAAATTGTATTTAACTTCTGAATCTAAATGATTTTCAGTTTTAGACCATTTTAATTTGTTGTTTGAATTTTATTTTTCTTCGTTAATCTTTTGTATACGCCTCACACACAACGGATAATGCAGCATCACCCACGTGAGGCAGATGCATGTGTCAGGATGAGACTAACATTACCTACCTGCTGGCAAAATAGTATAGAAAGAAATACACTTCTGTAGTCTAACACATATAGACATTATTGCTCATGTGTGAGTTAACGCTTTCTGCATTTCTACAGTTTGTGTATTGTATTTCATGTCTTTTCCTCATTTTAGGAATTGCATTTTGCTTTAATAAGAAATGCTAGAAAGCCTGTACAAGCCCAGATCTTGGTTTTACTAAAACCAGAAAAGGTTTCCTTGGTGTATGTCATCTGTTTTATTCAGTGAGACCTGAAAGTAGAACACATTAAAAGGGGTCATGGAGCAGAAACTGTTGTAGAAAATAAAAAAGAGAGGAAAAAAAAAAGCAGTGAACTAAATACAACTAACACTAGTAGCCCGAGTAAACCGGGAGCAGTGGACATAGACGTATTCGAGGATTGTTTTATTTCATTACATGTCTCTTACACACTTCGCTTTAAGTGAAGTTAAACACATATAGCTGGAGGCTATCACAGCTATCTTTGCTGACTGCTTTTTCTTTCCCCCACAGTTCCTATTCCAATTTGCAGAATCCCAAACACATCAACATAAAGAGCATTTAGAGCAAATAACTGATCTAGGAAACAGACATTAGATTAGCATGTTTCCCCACATGGCCTTCTTAATGGATTTGCAAGGATCTGTCCAACATCATTGTTCTGCTTTAGACCTCAATTTTGCTTGTCCCTTAACCTCCGGTCGAGCCCTGGGAACCTTGAGTACATTGTGTGTTCTGTGGGCGAGGAAAAATAAGTTCATTTCCAAACAAATAAACATAGCGAAGAATCATAATTGAAACAATCATAATGTCTATGATCGCCCAATGCTAATAGGGTCATAAACAGTCAAGTACTGCTTAATTTTCAGACTCATTTTACCCCCACAAAGGGGAGTTGTGTTCTGTGGCATTGCAGCAAATTGAAGTAATGTCTATGGCTTTGTAGAGGCCGTGTGATCTCTTCTCTGCTAATTGGGTTGAAGTGTGCCAAATCCTGGTGATGTAGAATAGTGTTTACGTAATGCAGTAGAAGCACGGCAAGCAAATGGATGGAGAGGGAGAGAGGTGTAGATAAAGATGCCTCTTTATGACTGCTGACACACAGAAAACCTGAGCTAATGTACACAAAGGTAGACACAAGAAGCTCATCATCATCATCATCATCATCATCATCATCATCACACACTCTCTCTCTCTCTCTCTCTCTTTCTCTCGCTCTCTCTCTCTCACACACACACACACACACAGACACAGAAACTGCATTTAAATGTCTCTAGTTTTTTAACTTACCCTCACGTAGCATCTGTTTTGTGCTCAGTACAGTTTACCCACCCGACCTTCATGTCCTTTTTATGCGTTACTTTTGTATGGATAACAAAAGCAACACATTTTTGCCTCCCCCTGCTCCAGTGCCTAAGAAAAAGGAGCAGACAAATCTAAGAAAGCAATTTAGTTTTCAATTTCCTGCAGGCCTGTGCTGAAGCAGTTATAGCGTTTGCAGTTCCCAGAGGAACAGGGCTGGGCGGAGGAGAATTAGGCCGTGCTCTCCTTGGACTAAAATAGCACACGTCTCTGCGAGGACTGTTCGACAATCAGGCAGAAGAAAGAGAATCATTCTCATTAATGAAATCAGCTGAGTTAAAGCTGACCGTTTTCTTGCAGAGGTTTACGTTAAATGTTACTGGTACTCGAATATAATCAGTATTGATGAATTCAGTGAATTAAACAGAGGTCAAAGATCTTTTACCCTGCAACCTGTTTAGAAATTTATTCAGTTTTATTTGAGATGAGTTCTTCAGAATTTTAGGTTGTTTTTTTTATTTATTTATTTTTTTTTTTTCAGATGAGATGTCCTCATTATGGGCACTTAAAAGAATCCAAGATGCCAGAATGTACACACATCTGCAGATTTGTCCTCACTGACACTTAATGCTATTTTATTGTCTTATTGTTGTCATCTTTAGCTTTCAACACATTTTCATACTTTCATACTTTTAACCACACATGAAAAACCCACAATTTTAGAATAAATTGATTGGAGATACCTTGCAGTACAGGGAGATCACTGGGAGATCGCCTTGCTAGCTGTTATATGATAGGGGAGAGCTGTGCTAATTGGTCAAGGGCAACCCCTAACCCCGGAGGTGCAGGACAAACGTTCTAACCACTAAACTGTCATGGCCCTTCATGTGGGCATTGACAAAAACAAGTTACTAAAGGCCGTAATGCCACCGAGCAGCACCACTCGGAAAGGTGTGCCATGGATCTCACAATTTTTGCATTTTGAAGTATTTAGGTTACAGTGTGCATTTCACCTGCTGAAACCAAAACACCCCGAGAATATGCAAGAAATGCAAATGCACTCCTTATTTTAATTTATTTTATTTCTTTATGTATTTGTTTTTAGAAGTTTTAATTCCTTTTTTTATTTCAAATAAAATGTCAGATTGTTTTGCATGTGCACACTACCGTTACTTCTTCCATGTGTGTTTGAGCTCTGCCATGGGGGAAAAGGTTGCTTACATTTTTCATCGGATTTTTTTTTTTTTTTTTCAGCAGCATAATTAACACTGCCCTTGTCCCTGTTAAAATGTAAACCATCAGGCTTGCTGTCTCTTTAGGGAGACAAATACGAGTTGTTTACCTAAACATTGTTTCATTGGATGAATCTAAAGTGAAGACCTTTGAATGTTAATTAATACGTGCTATTGTATGTGGCTTTAAATGTATATTTTATACATTTGCTTTTCCTTCAGTGCTCTTTCTTGTTTTCTCTCTCTCTCTCTCTCTCTCTCTCTCTCTCTCTCTCTCTCTCTCTCTCTCTCACGTGCTATCTCTCTTTCTCTAACACACACACACAAACACACTCTTAGCCCACGTCATTCAGATCTATGAACATCCATTAGCAACCATCTGTTACCACCTGCAGCAAAAGCCATTACACCTCTCTCCACCTCCAGTGTGAGCCTCTCTCTCTCTCCGTTTCGCTTCTCTCTCTTTGCCTTGCCTCCTACACACACCCTAATCACATACACCGCACACACCCAGCTGCACATTATGCTCATTCTCCTATTAAAAGCACCAGGCAGATAAACATGCTGATGAACCCTCCAGCCAAAGGCAGCGCACTTCTCAACACACAGCCCCAAAAACTACACAAGTCTCATTTTCACGTCTGTTTTCACAAACTAGCCTCTGGTGTTATTCCTTCACAATTAAATCTGGCTACAGCTTTGAAAATCATTACGGATTACAGATAACAAACGCTCACTCTTTATGTCATTTTCTCTCCTATTTAAACATTTTTGTCTGCCACGAACTCCTGCGAATCCTAAATCTCAGCGCAATCTCATTACCATAGTCATCGTCACTCAAACAAAGATTCCAGAGATTTTACATTCGATTCTACGTAATAAAGTGCATAATGCATACAACATGCCATTTTTTATTTCCTTGTTTTTTGTACTGGTTATTACGTGTACCTGTGTGGGGCATTGGTGGCTCAGTGGTAGGTTTCTCGCCTATCATGCAGAAGGCCCGCGTTCGATTCCCAGCCACTGGGTGCAGTGCCGGTCCCAAGCCTGGAAAAATGGGAGGGTTGCGTCAGGAAGGGCATCCGGTGTAAAACATTCCCCATGTTGTTGTGCGGACCAGTTGGTCTGCTGTGGTGACCCCGAACAGGGAGCAGCCGAAAGCATTAGTAGATTACTTGTACCTATGTATATAATTACAATCACACATGCTGGAGAAAGATTAGGATTAGAGTTTGCAGCACTGTGCTGAGTGTTCTTGACTTTTCGAAAGAAAGACTGAATAAGGCATACACAACTCTTACACTGTCAACAATCAAAATCACTGTTCACTCTCTGCCATTAGCTCCCTCTCTTTTGAGTCAAAAAGACTCCAAGGTAGCCAACTTAATCTTCTCAAACTGCAGCTTCCCACTGCGTCACGGGACAGAGCAACACACTAGGAGGAACATGCTGTTTGTCCTCTTTCTCATACACGAGCTCACAGATGCCCATGATTGACTAGTATCACTGTGATTGACGGGAAAGACAGTCACACCATGCCTCCAACCAGTTTTGCTCTCTTGGATGGCTGTGGCATAGTCAGAATTTAAACTCTTTTCTGTTTTTTTCTTCTTGTATAGAAGGAAGAGAACATACATTACCTGCTCTTTCTCTGCAACTCATTCATAATTGGCTCTGGACCACGCCCTCGCTGCCATAGTCACCCTTTCACATCTTCACCTTATCTGTGCTGACTGAGTTCTGTCCAGAAAATTAGCTTGAATATGAATGCAATATATTTAAAAAGCTCGTTGAACTCAATTCACACTTATACATCGGGTTCCAGGCGATTGAACTGAGTAACATCAACACAATTATTTATCGTACATCCAACATGATTTAAGTGTGTATTGTCAAAGACCTGAACTAATCAAACGGTGTCTTTCGTTGTTTACAAATGGCCGGCCCAAATGGCTTGGCACACTACAAAGGAAGGTTTTAGTGGGAACGAAATCAAAATTGTGAATGTTCCTCAATCATATCTCCAGATGCAGCACTTCTCCTAAAATTACATTCAAAACCAGCCCAAACTGACAATAGCAATAAGTAATGATCATAGGTGTTACTCAAAGCACTTTATAAGCAAATGAAATTCCAGTGACCATTAAATCTATACAGGATTATCGTATAGTTTTATCAACACCCCGAGAATGCTGAAGGAGAGAGAATGAACAGTTTAACGGTGTCTGATCGTGAAGAGTGTTTCAGAAGTGCACCTATAGACTAAAACATAAACACACATGAGAGCGAGAACTTTTTTGTCCACCCAGAAGTGGCTCCATAAATAGCTCCTGAGCATCAGATGTAACAGTGAACAGATTGTCAAACATCCAACTCATCAGGAAAATGACTCTCAAGCTTTTCTTCGAAATCCTCAGCTTCTCCATTTCCAGTTTACACGCATAACCATTCGGTGAATTCTCATCCATTACAGCAGGCTTGTGAATAGGCCTTTGGTGCATTTTTTCTTTTTTCTTTTTGGTGTACACTTTTTTTGCTGCTTTTCAGCGGCAGCCTAGCCGCGTCTAGCACAATCCCTCATTAAGTTGACTGTTCGGGACAATGCACGTGTGTCTAAGGAAGGACGTGCCAGGCTTTCAGTCTCTTGCTGTTAATAGCTGCGCAGCACTCTTGACAAGGACCAAAATGGTTCCTGCGCTCAAACTGCTTGTTCACGTAGCATCTGCTCCTCTCCTTCCCTCGTTCCTGTGGAACAGGAAGACAAGGGCAGGAAATTGACTGGAGATGACATTTTTTTCCCCATCCACTAAAGAAAAGATGCGTAAAAAAGATGCATTAAGATGTGCATCCCTCTGTTTCACCATGTCTGTATATTTGATAGATAGACAGATAGAGAGAGAGAGAGAGAGAGAGAGAGAGTTGACAGTGCTACTTTTCTTAACCTCTTTGAAATGTTTTTTTTGGCATCTTCTGTTTATGGATGTGGTTAGCAACGAATTACTACTTTTGTCATCCTGTTGTTTTGCTTGCCTGTAGGCTACAATTGAAGGAGGTTATTTTGTGCAAAAGGGGCTTTTAAGAACATGCTCCTCTGCAATCTGACAGGATTTGTTGTTGGCACCTCGTTTGACCTCAGATAATAACAGCTGATATATGCCGTGAGAGAAATACGAGATATGAGCTTCGTGAAAGATTTTTGTGTGAGAATGCATGTCAATTAGCCCTGACCACCCTAATCACGCGGTGCTCTCTGTGTTGACCTCTCGTCCAACCGGCCAAGCAGTGACCTGAGAGAGCTCGGCTTTATTTGAAACTGGGAGGACAGAAGGATTTTTCTTTTTTCATATACTGAAGCCAACAGGAGTAGATAGTGGGCTGTAGTCACACACACACACACACACACACACACACACACACACACACACACACACACACACACTGACTTTCATGTTGGGGAGGTATTTGAAGAGCAAACGGCTTTACCACAGGGCTGGTCACGGGCAACTGGCTCTTTGATTTGCGTTGAGCAGCTGAATTAAAGTGGCTATGTGACAAGAATGTGCGGAACACACAGAAAAATCACAGCTCCAACCAAGTGCTCTGCCGATACTCAAATGCCACACAACTGCCTACAGTGTAAAAGTGGGAAAGAATCGACTCCTGACGATCAAACGTTTTTTTTTTCTTCTTCTTTTCTTACTTTTCTTTCTTTTCTTCCTTTCTCGATCCCAAGCTAGGATCAGTGTTAGCCTGGAAAGCGAGCTGTCACAACCACAATGAGTAGACAGGAGCCATCATCTCTCCATTATGTGTGTGACAGCTCGCTTCTCGGGCTTAAATGTACATTGTGTGAAGGGGAAAAAAAGTGGTCAGTTCACAAATTTAATTTGTTATAGATTAACTGAAAGAGAAGAGAAAAGGTTCCTCACTTTGCATGCACCGGTAAAGCTAAATCTCAGGTGTAGAAGAAAGCTGCTTTGTCTTCTGAAGAATGTGCAGTACTGTAGGTTATGTGGTGTGAATGTTCCCTTTACAGCACTGGCCTGGTTTCAGACTCACTTCAGACTCACACATGTATTTGTGTTCATTGTACCTCATCACAAACACACATGGAGAGCAAAAGATGACTCAGATATTTGTTTTATTATTATTATTATTTTATTTATTTTTTTATTTTATTTTTTTTGGTGCAATTATTACACATAGTAAGGCACTTCAACTCTTCTGTGTCCTACAAAGTTCCCCTGTCACTAATGGTACATCATGTGTGATGTGGAAACTAATGATGCCATCATCAGTTAAGCACGTTACTTTACCTCAAGAACAAGTGCAGACCCGAGTGCTAGCGTTCACATTCACAGTAACTGCGCTACAGTTCCAGTGCAACCGAACTCACACCACCTCCTACAGGTAGCCTCGGGTTCAGTACCGCTGTGCGCTTCCTGGTCCACATGACAGCTTTCACATTACCAATTTATCATGCAAACTGTGCTCAGTTTCAGACTAAACTGCCAGTGTGAAAGCCTTGTTAGTGCTCACAGAGCTACATTACAGTCACAAGATAAACATATTGGATTTATTCCAGTCAGCATTAAGGAACATAAAGTCTGTTTTTGTCAAATTTGATACACATGAGATTTATGACACTTGTTATGATCCGGGAACTTTGCTTCCTGAATGTGAACGTCCTGAACGTCAGCGTCTCGTGAGCTCCCCGAGGGACGAATGTCTGTCGTTCATGGCGTGTCTCCATAAAGGCAGTTAATCTGCCGCTCGTTTCCCCTTATCTCCTCAACTAGCCGGTCTCCTGTTCACACCTCCGCCGCTGGCACTGCGTGTCCTTTGGGACTACTGCCACTGAGTTATCACGACTCTCTTTCCCTCGACTTTTTCACTTTTTCATTGTGGCTTTTTATTCCAGCATTTTTTTTTGACTTTGGACTCACTTTGACCCTGCTGCGCAGATGTACAGCTTGTGCTGTTTCCAATGAATTATTCAACTAGTGGACGAGACGAAAACGGATGAGAAAATATACCACATAATGTACGTTTTGAGTTTCAAAGCGTGTGCGTGCTTCGTACCGGCCGTAAGAAGACATTCACTAGGATGAATGGCAGCAGTGAATTGCTGCCGGGTTCCAGAATGGAGGTCATGGTGTCTGAACACAATTGCACAGCATCTGATCTGAAGCTTAGGCTTGTTCAGGAATCACAGGCCATGTCCATAGAAGAGGTCAGATCACAGAGCAGGCAGTCAGGTCAAACAAGTTTAATCCATAATCATAATTCAAACTGCTGACAGGTGAGGACCTAGACCTACCAAGTACCCAGGACTAAAAATGGAGGTCATCATGAAAAATTTGGAAGGATGCACTATAGGAAGAAGGAAGGAAGAACTTGCACAATAAACATTTCTTTGATTTTCATCCTTAACACAGCCTCACAAGAGTAGATATTATAAAACCTCCAGACACCGGAGAGAATGTAAGTAGAGGACACAAATAGGGAAAGAAATAACTGAGTCCAGGCAGACAGTCTTCATCTTAAGTCATTATTAAGTCCACTTTTGTCTGCTAAATATATAATGTCTCAATCTCTCCTTTGATCCTGAGCTCAGGTTAAAGTCTGCATTCACATCAAGTCACATTTTTCTTCCTGTCTCCTTGTAGGTCTTGTCAGGGGTCTCTCTGAGTTTCATTCCACCTCTCAATAAATACGCGTGTAGGTGGCTACGCTGCTCTAAATTGGCTTGAGCAGTGAATGAGTGTGTGGGTGTATGTGTGTGTGTGTGTGTGTGTGTGTGTGTGTGTGTGTGTGTGTGTGTGTGTGTGTGTGTGTGTGTGTGTGTGTGTGTGTGTGTGTGGTGTTTTGGCCTTTTATCCTCATGCCCAGTGTTTCCGGAACTGGCTCAGTGACCTGACCAGGAAGCAGCACTTACTGATGATAAATGAATAATGTATGAATAAATACTGCATGTGGCTGTTTCAGTGTCCTGGCTCCTTGAGGGTGGAAAGAGCTTTACCCCATGACCTTTAACCTGCCTTGTTTAGACAGCAGGCTTATTTATTTGCACTTCCTCACTGAAATGTATTTTTAGGTTTGTTTTTGGGTTTGTCTTTTATTTGGCTACTGATTAGACAACACTAGGACTTCAGTCATGTGTTTCACTAGAAGCTGAAGACATATTTGTTATTCTAGCTGTTCTAAAATATGTGGAATAAAGGGCTATCATTTTGGTAAACCAGGTTTCCTCTTTACTTTGAGAGCTAGCATCATTGCACAGGCTCCCCGCTATCTCCATCCCATCATACACCAGCTCACAGTCCGAGCACATTTCCACATCCTGCCTGCAGTTTTGACAGCTTGTCATTTTGAGACGGCATCACACAGCGTGAAGACCCGACCTTCTTATTGATTGGCAGTTGGCTTTTCTTTTTCTTTCTGATGGGCGCGTGATGGTGTGAGCGGTCCGCATGTGCGACAGGTGTTTCAGAGAACATTGCAGGTGCGGATGGGAAAGCTTTCCTTGCGTCTGTCATATTGCAAGCGTGTGTGTGTGTGAGTATTGCCACACGCTCCTGCAGGCCTAATAAATGGGGAAAAACAGCGACACAGCCACTGACGTGCTGATGGTTATGCCCATGTAACCTCAGAAAAGCCTAAAGGAGAATTAGCGACTTTGACTTTGAGAAAATAACCTTCAAGATGGCGACGTGTATGCTGCCCGAGTCTCGCTCCTTCTCCTTCCCTCCCACACGTTCTCCTCCTCCGCC
The DNA here is from genome assembly GCA_033459395.1 of Hemibagrus guttatus. Classification (NCBI taxonomy): domain Eukaryota; kingdom Metazoa; phylum Chordata; class Actinopteri; order Siluriformes; family Bagridae; genus Hemibagrus; species Hemibagrus guttatus. The sequence continues at coordinate 22,221,981 of JAUCMX010000001.1, forward strand.
TCCTCCTCCTCCTCCTCCTCCTCTTCCTCCTCCTCTTCCTCCTCCTCCTCCTCCTCCTCCTCTTCCTCCTCCCTCTCTCGAGATCTCTTTCTTCGGTAATCCAAGTAGCTCGAGATAAAAGGCTGTGGCGTCGGCTCCACTGTCTTCACACCTCTAATACAAATTAATCCCCCATATTGATTACAAACGTACAAGCTTATGTGCAGCTTATCAAAGTAAGCCTGCACCTCAGGTAAACTGTTCCACCTTCTCTGGCTTGCTCTGCACAGCCCTCTTACTTTTCACAGCACTACGTTTCCCAGCATGCACCATTTCTTGTGTTATGCATTATGTTTTTCTTTTTTCACTGAACACTTGATTAAATTGTGGTTTTATTATATGAGCGTTTAAGCTGCTCCCGATTCATTTTAAAGCCCTGACGCAGTGCTTGTTCATAACCTCCCAGTGAGCTTATGTTTTACAGAACTTATGTAATATGATTAATGTTTGATATTCTGTGCGTTTCGGTGCATACACCATGTTGCGCGTGGCTCTGTGTTTACATAACCCCTCGCTCCATACACTCCTGGTTCGCTCGGGATCTTCTGACCTTGTGCTGAGCTGCCTGTCACTCTGTGCACGTCTGTAGTGTGGACTCACCGGTAGCAATTATTACAGCTATCAGATGTATGTTAAAAGAAGCTCTCAGGCAGAAACATATCACTCGCCTTCATCACATTCAGCCCCAGCACGACACTGCTGCATTCTACTATTCACCCGTCACAGTGAATAGTAGAATGACACATTATGTTATAGATCCTCAAACTGGAATTAGGTTTTAATCCAAAAGTGCAGAGAGCAACGCTGTCCCAAATCCCACCGGTAATGTTGTTCTTGTTCTACCCCAGGTTTCATTCTGCTCTTTTCATCCTCGCTAAACGTAATCTGTTTGGCTTTATTAATGTTCTACAAGTCCAGCTGTGCTCACATCTCTGACCTTGTGTGTAAATATCAACAGTGACACAGCCAGTCTGCTAAGAGTCTCTTTCCCTCCAAAACATGGAGCCTTGTTGCTTTTTTTTTTATTTTTTTTTATCGCAAGCAGAATATATCTAAAGCAGAAAAGATTAAATCTAGCACACTAATGGGTTTTTCAGCTGGTTTTTGCTTCACTGGTCCTATATAGGACACAGGATTCAGAAATGCTTCCACATCGAACTTCTTTACAAAGCCAAAACAATTAACCCTCTTGTGAAAACCGTTTTCTAAAAGTGCACTATTAAATGATTCATTTGATATTTTATTTCCCTAACCATCATGCTAGCTGAACCTCCAGGATTGATAACAGCTAGCCAACATTATGTCTTCAGCTAGCTAGATAGTTAGAACAGGTATTAACTCATGTGCAGGATTATTTCAAAGAGCTGCACATAATCTTGTGTTTGTATGTATGAATTGATTTGTTTCATATCAAAGCTTGAAGTATTTTTATAGAACAGCACGGATCAGGAACTTGAATTGAATTTGCAGCTGCGTCTGAACATGTTCCAGCATGCATCATCCAGAGCGTCCATCGAAGCAGCCACCGATAGGTCTGTCCAGCTTGCGACCTCTGTCTGAACTGAAGCTTTTTGTTTCAGCCTGTGGGCATGAGGAAGATGGTGGCAGGGTCTGATTTCCCAAATGGTGGACAAGATTGTGCCTTTTAACATAACTGTCTTTAAACAGTTCGCAGCGGTGGTCCAAGATCCTTTCGCCCCTAGTGGGCAGGTGATGTTCCGATTGTAACACGAACATTCATATTGCCTCAAACGGTGAGTCAAGTGATGCAGAGCAACCGTTTTAATAAAGATCAAGGCAGAGGTATCCAAAACGTCAAAGAAAGCTTGGGAATATCAGGAGTGAAAACACAAACTAAGCTTTACTTTACAACTATCTGAATGTTCACGATCTGTTTCTAGAAGTGCAGATGTTATTGTATACAGGTTTGCATAGCTAAAAATCAGGTGATTGCCCTTTATAATGAATGCAGAATTGTATGTAATGTTGATGTGATGATTATTTTATTTTTAGGAGGCATTTATATATGGAAGGAGTCTTGGGTGTCAATATTTTGTAACAGTCACTGTGCTTTGTAAAATTTCCAGGACAGAGGAGTTTACGCTTTGTGGGTTTGCAGTAATATGACGAGCGGCTTTTTCTTTTTTTTTTCTTTTTTTGTGAGAGGGAGAAAGAGACATCGCAGTGTTTCAGAGCTCTAGTAATATAGAGAAATTGCCTGTCCTGCTGGGATAAAAGGAGGATTGCAGCCAGATATGTGACGTCCTTCCACAACCTGAGGAACAAGCAATAAGCCTCATGGCCACATGTATATAAGATTAGTATAGTTATTATAGTCCTCGTAAGAGCTAACAAGAGCTAACTTGTCTCGCGGATCTTCCACAACTTTAAAAAGATAAAAACACATAATGTGTTGTTCATTAAAATATTTAAAACATTGTAGTATTTGGCACATCACTAAGCAGAATAAAACACTTTGGACCGCTGTTATATAAAATTAATACACTTTTAGGTCACATTACAGTACATCAACCCAGCATATGGTATCGTCTTATAACAGCATCATGACAGCATGGGTCATCATCTGTTATTACGTACATTATAAAGCTGGGACTGTTAGTAATTGCTCTTTCTAAAAGGAGGACACTGGTGTAGGGTTCAATATAACATCATCAAAACCTGACAATTTGAACCTTTTCCTTTCTTCATCTTCTTCTTCTTCTTCTTCTTCTTCTTCTTCTTCTTCTTCTGTCAGCTTTTCCCTTTAGGGGTCGCCACAGCGAATCATCTCCCTCAGCTATCTCACCTATCCCTATCTTCTGCATCCTCAACACTTGCACCCACTAGCTTCATATCCTCATTAACACCATCTATATACCTCCTTTTTGGACTTCCTCTTTGCCTCCTGCCTGGCAGCTCATTCTCCTACCAATATACTCACTCTCCCTCCTCTGAACATGTCCAAACCATCTTAATCTGGCAATTTGTACTTTTTCCTTTATTCTGAGTTATGTTTTGGCTAAAATAAACAGCCCTCATAAGTTGTCTTCTTTCAGTTTAGCACCAGTATTTACCGCCTGCCAGTTAACTAAAACAGCTGCTGGATCACTAGCAGGTTTAAAGGCTCTGGCTATTCCAGGGTGAATGCGTTTAAGGTCTAGCGAACACAGTGTGAGACCGTGAAGGGCTGAATGTTCTTTAAAGCTATGTCCTTGTCAGGATCA